>VTPC01090570.1:377478-467840 GCA_011009095.1 Ignelater luminosus
TTCATCATTTTCCTTTTTAAATAGTTACGATACCAATTTCGTGTTGTGGTAGTTCTTAATCGCTTTGAAAGGATCACGACGTAAAATCTCGCTTTCTGGATGTTTTAACATAACTCAGAATACGTTCTGGGAGGTTTTTTGCCCAATAAGCGATTTCTATGTTGGCGCTTATGCAATGATATGAAAACAAAAATTTTTTACCGTTTGACGCGTCCTTGACAGTCTCTGAAGGCATCAATATGCCATTTGTTGCAGGGTGTTTCGTACTCGAGGTAGACAAAAGCTTATCTATAATTTCTTGATTCATATCTTCTTTTGTAGCGTTCGTATCTAACGAAGTAGTAGCATCTGCAATATTCGAGGAACACAGATATCATAAATAAAACTAGATATCCAGTTGCATAGGCGTTCGCGTAAAAAAATATTCCTACCATGGGTGCAGTCATGCTATATCTTTCAAACCTTGATATAGTAGACTGTTACCAAACAAATTATCTGTCCTTGAAAAACACAGTATGGCGACCCCCACGATAACATTTAATGCATTGACTGTATATTTATATTTATTTATGAAATCTGTATAGAGGAGTCACTACAGTTAACTTCATTAGTTTCAGTTTAATACAATCTTCTGCAAATTAAATGCCATACAGATCGCATCGCACTTAATTTTCATTAAACTGTACCGATATCCATTTCATTAGTGACTGCCAAAAAATTCTCATCGAATGAGAAAAATTTTTATTTTGCATTTTTCTGAAAAACTTCTTGCGCCAATTGTTTATGCTTCTCTGAAAACCAGATACAAGCCATTTCCATCTGTATAGATTGAAGTAGCTTGTACTTGCTTTTGGACATGCATAAATTATTGACGAAGGTTTTCAAAAAGATCAAAAAGTTTTTCTCATTTGGTGTTAACTGTATTGTACAAGATTGAATGAAACAAAATTCTATTACCATTAGATGCTTCCTTGGCAATCTCTGAAGTCACCAATGTTTCATTTGACATAGTGTATTTCGTGTCAGAGTTAGACAGTTGATTCATAGCTTCTTGTGTAGGGTTTACATCTAACAAAGAAATAGTATCTGCAATATTGGAGTTTTATTAGTTTATTAGTTTTATTAATTTCGTTTTAGTACAGTCTGTTGTGCAAATTAAATTTCAATTGGAAGTGTCACAACTGGCATACTAATTAGTTGTTGAGGCGTTTCTCTGCATCACATTTAATTTTCACTAGGCTGTACATATGTTCATTTCAAGTACAAGATTGAGTGAATACAAAAATCTGTTACCGTTTGAAGCGTCCTTGACAGTCTCTGAAGGCATTAATGGTTCGTTTGTTATAAAGTATTTCGTATCAGAGATAGACAAAAGTTTCTCTATATATTCTCGATCCATATCTTCTTTTGTAGTGGTTATATTTAATGGATCAATAGTATCTGCAATATTTGATAGATCGTTCTAGTTAACTTCATTAGTTTTAGTTTCGTACAGTCTGCTGCAAATTAAATGCGAATCAGAAGAATCACAACTGCATACGCTGCGATATCCCGCATCGCATTTAATTTTCAGCAGACTATACATAATATTATAATACATATTATGTTCACTTTATACATAAGAGTGAGAGAAATCAAAAATCTCTCACCATGTGAGGTGTCCGAGATAATTTCTGAAGGCATCAATGTTTGATTTGTTACATATTGCGAGTCAGATATAGACAACAGTTTATCTATGTATTCTTGATCCATATCTTCTTTTTCATCATTTATATCTAATGAAGCAATAGCATCTGCAATATCTGAAAGGTCGCTACAGTTAGCTGCGTTGCTTCTCATGGATTCTACCGTCAGTTCTTTATTCATGGAAATAGTGTTATTCGTATTTTTTTCACCTACAAAAAAAAACGTTGACAAGCAAATCTAATAACTGTTGTGCTGTCTTTTATTTGTACCTGTATAAATGACTGAAACATGGTTTTCTTCATTTTCTTTTTCTTCTGTAACACATTTGCTTTTCAGGGTTTCTTCTTTTTCTTTCGATGGTGGAATACCATGCTATATGAAATAGGAGTTATTAATTCCTTCTTGTGAGATATTAACTTCTTTACAATAGAACTATTTATATATATTTTTCATTTCAAATGCACCACATGTATTTCAAGAGGATAGAAGTGCGGGCTTTAAGATGGTAAGCAAAAGACGTTGTAACAGAAAGAAAAATGAAAAAGCAATATATGAAAAGAATTAAGGACGCCTAATTAGCTATTGTATTGGGGCGCCAGATCCTCTAGAATCGGTACTATACTACAACGTTTAAACAAGAAATTTAATTTAGCTATTATATGGAATATCCCAACAAATGTATAAAATGCATTCTTGCATGTTGTTTGTTCTTACAGTTATCATATCTATACTAGATAATTCTAATTACATGGTCCTATAATGATATTAAGAGATGACCTAGATCATTCAGGAAATTCTATATATGGAAGAGTGCCTCTTCTGCCTTCCATAAAACACGTGCAGTATTTCTTTAATGAAATGACTTGCTGATTTTGTTTTTGGTGTCAAATTGAAATATACAGTACCCTCAATTTATTTCGCTACATATGGGAAAATGATCAAATCTTATATGTCACTTTTGTTTATTAAATCTCTTTAAATAAAGATCAGAGTTATACGAGACTAGATGTCATTACAGGTAGTGTGAAGTTAGATAATTACTAAATATAAAGGAATTCTTGTCAAAACGACGAGCAATGTATACTAATAATTTTTGAATTTT
Source organism: Ignelater luminosus (assembly GCA_011009095.1). NCBI lineage: Eukaryota > Metazoa > Arthropoda > Insecta > Coleoptera > Elateridae > Ignelater > Ignelater luminosus. Next base: position 380,267 of record VTPC01090570.1, read on the forward strand.
GTTATTCATAGCTATCTCTTTTAAAAATTAGAAACTATATTCTGTAATTATAAAGATATCCATGACATACAAAGTGTGCTGCCTATTTACTTATAGTGACTTAAATTGGGTACATTATGTATAATTGTCAATCGTTTTAATGAAATGTTGATGTTACTTTGGTTCTCTAATTAAATTTCTTCCACATATATTTCATTATTTCAGTACAGGCTCTCAATTGTTTTCCCATTGCAAGTATAGCATAGGAGGAAGAATCAGAGATTTACAATAAAGGAAAACAAATAGGTAGCACCGCATTTTTCCAAAAAAAGAAAAAAAAACAAAAAGAATAGTCATTGGTATAGAATCTCATTTTGTACTGGTACATATTCATGTACACAATGGAACCTTGTGGCACACCATGACTTATTTCTTCTTGATTAGAATATTTTTCATTTTCATTATGACAAAAGAATTGGACAAATTCAGGACGTGTCTGTTAAATGTTTCCTTTGTTTTGTATTTGATCAATTTATTTACTTTAGTTATTCAAATTTAAGGATTTTACACTTTTTGATTGGACTTGAACCAACAACCCCATAATCTGTACTCAGGAGTCGTAATCAGTAGACCACAGAAGGTGTGTGATTCCAGTTGTTATTTTATAGAAGAAATGTCACATTTCAAACATTCAGTTTTAGAGAAATTGTTTCTTGAATTTTAGGAAATCATCTTGTTGGGTCGTTTTCATTCAGGGCAACCTCAACAAAGACATTTATATTTGTAAGAAAACTGGATTGATTCTATGATTATTGCAATTTTGGAAAACAACCTTTTAAAAAACAACTTTTCAACAAGATGGTGCACCTCTGCATTATGATGTTTGTGTGCGACAATTTTTGGAATGTTGAAAGTCTGGGAAAACTGCGACAGAGAATTGTCACGAATTGCTAATTATCAACATCATATATTCAAGAAGCAAGTTTTCAAAAACTAGTAGACTGATTTTGAGGAAATTTACGTGGTGGTGTAGAAGATGAAAAGACCTTTTAAATGATGCGTCACTTGGTCTATCGAGTTATTTAAAATTTTTAAGAGGTTGTTGCAGAACACACCGGATGAAGTAAGAGGTATGAATTTTTTATCAAAATTGATCCCCCTCAAAATCAAAATTGACTTGTTTTGTTAATTCTTAAAAAGATTTGTGGGGAGGGGGCAAATTTTCGTTTAAACACTGTATATTAAATTTATATGTTTCATTGTTATAAAAGTAAATTCTGTTTTTTGTTTAAAACTTACCACTAAAGATAGGTGCTGTATATTATTTAAAACTCTGTACAATTTTTTAATAACATTTTTTTATATTTCTTTAAATAATGATGTCATCCTTGTAATATTCTGTATACCTAATTTTCAAAAATTCAAACACCATTGAATTGTTTACTTTTTGTGAATTGCCACATTATAAACAAATTAAGATTAAATAGTACTTGTTCTGTTTAGAAAGTGAAAATGACAACCTTAAAGTGTTTCTCATGCAGCCCTGAACTGAACCTACGAACAGAAATTCTGATTTAAGTTTATTTTTGGATATTAGGATTATGAAGCCAAAGTCATGGCATCCTCTTAATATACCACATATATGTAGGCCAGTCTGATTTAAAAATGATTTCAAATCTTGAATAGTAATTTTATGGAAAATGTTAAAAAGGCACTCTTTGCAAATTTACTTTTGCTATTATGAAAATTTTTAAAATATCTTAATGAAAAACAAAAAGAAACCACTGTTTTTATAATTACTATTTTATTAAATGCTTCAAATAATTATACATGTAGCAAAGTTATTGATTATGAAACAGAAATTTTTATAGAAAACAATAAATAATAAGTTTTTTTATAAACACAGTGTATAAATTATTCTAGGACCTTTTTTGTAAAATTTTGAAAATGGCAATTATTATTTATGTAAGTTTATAGTAGTCACCATCTCATTTAATTGTATTTTCTTTTGTTTTTCAGAAAAAACAAAGGAAAAATCAGGCATCTTCTTTGTTGTCAATTATCATTAAAGATTAGTTAAAAAGCTGATATTAAATGAATATTATTATGTATTACCTATTATAGGATGATAATGATTTATAAAATTAAATTATAAGAAGTGTTACCTTTGTGTTTTCATGGTGGTTGATTAAATTTGCGCATTTTTTTAACATATTAGACACAAACATTACCTTGAATATTCACTGGGGAAATGTTACTATAATAAAATCTTCTCTGGCAAGAGTTAAGATCACACGAAAACACTGATCTAAATATAACTTGAAAATTACCAGATATAATACACTTTAAAGCAAAAATGGGAAGAATTTTTCAGCATAAACAGCAGTATCTTTCTGTATCATAACATTTACTTCAATGTAATGTTATTTTAATAGTTTTGTTATTATTTATTATTTATTGATTTTCCTTTCTTTTTCCTTAATTTTTTCCATTATGACCCACTTTAGTATAATAAAGATAGTATTACTATTGTAATAATACAGTGTGTTACAAAAATATACCAAAGGAATTTCATAAACTGTTAAAGATGTAAACAGAAATATTGTAGATTGATTTAATGATGTTTTTGTCTTTTTTTAAATAAAAATCTCACAACTTACTACTTACTAGATATTCACTGAAACAAAATTAGAAGTTACCCATGAGAGTGTGAAAGGGGTAGCTTTTATATATTTTTTTATGGTTTTCAACAATACAGGGTGTTTCAGTTTGAATCTTGATAACTTCAGGAGATGATAGAATATCGAGACACAAGTGTACTTTGTGAATAAACTTATATCGAAAAATGCTTAGTTTTCAAGATACAGGGTGTCGAAGTTACACAAAAAAATTCTTATTTCTTTAATATCTCCATAACCATGTGAGATATTTGCATGAAACTTTGTACATGGTTGTTATTACGGAAGATCTATCTTTCTATCATATTTTACTATTAATCTCCTTATCATGGGCGCAGATTTAGGGAGGAGCAGTTTCACTTTTGTTAAAAAAAAACAGGTAATGGAGTCTAAAAGCACTAGAAACAAATCGTAAATGTAATACTAACTAATTCTGATTTTGTTAACAAGTTTTATAACTAGCCATAACCAGAATTGAATCTTGAATTAAATTAAATACAAATATTTATTTGTAACAGTACAAAAATTAATTAAAATTCTGGGGGCAGGTTCTACCCTAAATTCTCCCCTAATTATGGCAGCCTTGTCTTGTGTCAAAGATAGGGCCGCCTTTTCATTTGTAAATTGACCAGCGACTCAAGTTTATCATTCTCAGGTTGCTATGTTCTGGAAAGAATCTTCTCACTTCCCTCTTGCATCACAAAATTCAATGGCGGCAGATCCAGCAGGATCTTCATTATCATTGTAGCAATCTTTCAATCTTAACTAGTTTTATTATGGTGTTTGTTAGCAGCATTTTTGGCCATTGTACCAAGGCTGCATATATCAACACTGGTCTAACCACCCTCGTATATATATAAAACTAATAGACCATATTAAGTCTGAATCACCAGGTTTCACCAAACGTTCGTCTTACCAACATTAAGGTGGTAGATGTCTTGTTTGCTAATCTGGCAATGTGTTGGTTCCAGATTAATTTGGACTCAAGATATTCAATTTCTCCTGACATTGTCAATTCTTCTTCATGTAAAGTTAGAGGACCTAATCCCTATTAACTTCTTTCTATTGGTAAAGGCTACAATTGCATTTTTCTGCAGATTAATCAAGAGATCCTCGCTTATCGCCTAGTCTGATGTAATGTTTAGGGCCATTTGCTTTAAGTATAAACACCATCCCAACATATCTATAGCCTATACACAGCTAGGCTTGTTCTGTAGATTCTAACAAGTTTACCTATAGTATCAGCAGGAAAAAAATTCTAGAGTTGCATTTGAAAAACAAAAGTTTTAGTATTTGATTTAGTGGTGATATTCATCAGACTGCCCCATAATATTTTTTCCAAGTATCAACATCCAAAGATTATAATCAAATTTGTAAAAACCAATGTGTTTGATGCAAATGTAAGTAGGATTTTGTTCCTAATTACGTAGATAATTGTAGCGGATAATAACTAAATTTCCATTAAAATACGATATAATTACAACTTGTGTAATCCATTGATTTTAAAAACAGATCAACTTTATACAATTATTATTATTTATTAACATTAACTGACTTTGGGGACAAAGTGCAAGAGACAATGTGACATTTTGTTTAATGTTTTTTCCTTAATTTTTCCTGATTATTTCTAGATGGTTTTCAAAGATTTCAATTTTGTTATCATTCAAGAAATAGAAAAAAGACACCTCTAGAGTAAAAAAGTTATGCAAGAAGTCATTACTTATTACTGTTTTCTCAAAATGAAAGATCAAAATGGATTACTATAAGTAGGTAATGTAATTTTGGTGTTGTTACTGTTGGTAATACTAACAGATAATGCAATAGCAATAAAAGTTTTTTATTAAAACTTTTGAGGTTTTGAAAAGTAAAATTCTTTGTGAGGACTGTAATTGAAATTAGGATAAATAAATACATTAAACGTTTTTCTATTGTAACTTTGAAGTTATTAGTCTTCAGACTATTGTTTATTTATTAAGTTCTTTTGTTTATTTTTACAAGTACTACCGCCCCTTAAAATTTGGTACTACCTACCTACCATCGAGATTTAATCAAATACTAGTAAAATTATAAATACTTACCTCAATAAGCGAAACATTTACTCCAAAACGTTCTCTCAATGGTTCCATTATGCCTAATATAAGAATTTAGTCGTTTTATAAAGCAGGAGGCAATAAGCACAATAAACAATATCTCTTATAGATTATAGAACAAAAATATAACATATAGTTCACATTAGTATAAACTGACAAGCACACACTGAACAATTTGTTGCTTTTTTAAATCTGCAATAAATAACGTGTCTTATCGTATCACACCACACCAATAGACGTTAAGTTTTGAATTTGTATTTAATTTCATAAATAAAGATATCTCATAGGGTAAAGAAGGAGCATTGCAATTCTTCTATAACTGTAACTACTAATTGTAAGAGGTCACCTCCTACTAAAGTCTAAACTAAGGTTAGGAATCGTAAGTTAGGACTCTATATAATAACGTTAAAAAAATTCATCAATTTGCTATGAAAGATAGCTCATCACAGACGTTTCCAGCATTGAATTGGCACAAACATGGCGAGATTTGGTAAGAAACTGAGGGAGATTTAAATTATCCTTTCTAAAAATCTAAATATTTATTGATTGTTTAAATATCTTCTAGTAATAAATCTCATTATAATAACTTCATAAAACAAAGTTCAAATAAAGGTAGTTTTCGAATCATTTTCTTCAGATTACACTGTAATATGTTTACATAATATTTATGTACTTATTCAGTTTACAAATAAAAAATATTTGAGAAATAAATAAATGTAGTTTTCTTATAAATATTCAGAATGGTTTTCTTATTAGTTAATATAACATAAATGTATGTTTTCACACAACTCTATATTTCATTAGGTATAATATAAATAGTTTTTACAAATGCACTTTTGTATTAATTTTTTATTTTTGTATAGGTATTAATATCGATGGCTAAAGGGTTATTCAAATTTGAGCTGCAACATTAAGAATCATGAAGATTATCAGAAACACATAAAAAGATGTTTTGGGGGAAGTTACGTACAATGTAATAATACTTTACTGAACTATTGAAAGTTGACATGAAATTTTCTGTGTCGATTATATAATATCTTTGTAAGTGTAATGATGACACTAGAATGTTTTTCATGGACAGGTGACTGCTGCCAACACTTATCTAAGAGTGAATCTAATATAGTGTTTTTCCCCTAATATTTACCTACAGCTTTGAGCAGGCGGAAGGTGAAGGTGAACAATGGTTTCTTTTAGAATGGGCATTCTCCAATGCCATCATTGATTTGCTATCTATTTGGTATTCTTCTAGGCATTATTAGAAGACAACTTAATGCTTACTAAATTAAAAAGCATTATTGAAAAATATCAAGAGTGATAGCTACATATATGATGACTAGTCTGCATTTGACTTGCAAATCACAGGAGTATAGATGTAGATTGCTCTGTATTTAACTGATTCTGTATCTTTTGTAATTTTCAAGATTCACTAGTGCGACTTGAATTTGAATAAACCTATATATTTTATACAAAATTAACAGAAACAAAAACTACATAAAAGTTTGTAATAACTTGGCCTACATGCTATTATGTAGTGTTATTTCTCATTTGTACACTTTTTTGATAATTTACTTTTTAAAATATCATGCTTTTTATAATTAAGTGATGTTTTCATTTGGTGTGTGGCAGTAATACATTGATATGTACGATTTGATATTAGTATTAGGTATAATAGAACTCAAAATAAAACTTGGACTTTACAAAATAATTGATGTTTTTTGTTCTGAAGGTATCACATTCTTACTAAGTAATTATACAGGAAAATATTAGTGCTAAAAGTCTAAATAACATTTGTGCTTTGAGTACAATTCAAGATTGAAATCTTAACAAAAATTATTTGTAAATAATTATGATTTGTTATATTCGTGTTTTAAGTTTACGTTTTAAGAGAAAAAATATACTTATTAAAAAGAAAAGTCAAAAACTAATCATGAAGAATTGAATAATCAATGAAGGTTACAGGATAAGGATGTTTTTACTCTTTTCTATACAGTATGATGCAAAATTTTACCACGAAACTGTCAGTTTATCGCTAATCTTGTCTTCCCTTTAAAATTTTAATTTTGTTATCTTTAATAAAAGCTTATTGTCTTATTTTTAGTAAAATTCAGAGAATTGTCTGATAAGGTTTCTTAACATCATAATATTATTTAGTTACATATACTGATAATTAGAGAGATTTTAGGATAAAGGTTTAAGGTTATACAAAAAATTAAAACTAAAAATAAATAACAAATGTTGTTTATTTAATTTCAAAGGTATTAATAATTTTTATTTATTGCCATTTGTTTAATGTATATTTTTACATCAGTATAAATTCGAACATATAAATTCTAAACAACTGCCTGGAGTTTAAGTAGTATCACATAGTTTTAGAATGCAATTTGAGAAGGTGCACTTGTGACGAAAAAATACGTGAAAGATAATTATTGGTGAACAATATGCAGTGATTGCAATTATCGCAAGCATTAATTTAAACTACAATACTTATTTCTCTTCTTATTGTTAGTCACACTATAATACTACGTCTATTTGATTGGTGGTCAGGAGCATATTGTTCGAGGTCTTCGGGTTGTGTATTAAGAGCAGAATAGTCTACAGGAAACAAAGCAGATGGCATGGGCGATGGTGCAAATCCTAGGAGAAATTGCCCTGATCCATTTGGATATCTTGCTAATAAATAATTAGCAAAACATAAACGATATACGTGGTAACTTAGTGGATGATCACCATTCTGGAAAATTTATTATTATTATTGTTAGAATTTTCAATTTTTGTTTTTCAACTTTAGCACTTACAGAAGTCATTGCTTGATATGCAACATCTAAAATTTCACCAACCCTAATAGCATCAAAACCTAAAACTGAAGAATAAAATGCGCTCAATTCATCTCTTGAAATAATTCCAGAACCTGCAAGTATTTAATAAGTTATAATTATAAAGTAAAACATGCATTTTGTTACATACCGCTCCTATTGATAACCTGAAATAAGATTTTTACTAGATATTGAAGCCATATAGGAAAATCTGTAAGATTCTTTGAAGTTGATACTAGTTGTCCCCATTTATGCAGCCAACCTTCACGAGTTATGAACATCTGATCGTTGACCTTAAAACCTAATGAATAAATCTCAATTAATCTTTATGGATTTATTTCACAGATGTGAATATTAAGTAATATATAAGCAATCAAAGAAAAAGGTAATATATATTTAGTGCATTACTAAAAAAAGAATCCAAGAACTTTGATTTTATTAAAATTATACGAAGAAATACAACAAAAAGCAAGAATAATTATTAAATACTGACATCTTATGAGAAGAGTTAATTCAAAAATATAAGATAATACCATATAATACCAATAGACAAACATCAAACCACGTTTATAAATTCAATTGGTGGACTTATATAAAACATTATAATAAATAGGGTAGATAGAATTTAAAAAACGTGTATTATGTATAGAAAGACTTGTAGGGGTTTACTCTCCAATCATGCTATGCAAAAAAAATTAAAGATATGGCTTTATTATTAAGGAATATTTAAAATGAGCTATTCAATGGTATCAAAATCAAGTATGTATTTCATTGAAAAGTCTACGTTCAAGTTTCAGCTTGTTAAAAACCAGGGGGTCAGAACTGTTATTGTTTAGAGATGCTGATTCCAGTACTGTTAAAATAATTTTAGTGGTTCCGATTCTGATACTTTTAGGAACCCCTAAACAGATATGGATTCTATCTTAATAGTTTTTGGAACCATTGGTTTACTGATTCTGGTTCCACATTATGGTTTCTTTCAAAGTTTTATTATACTGGAAATTACAGCTTTAACTATGAAGTGGTTGTTTAAACATAACCAAATCTAATAAATATGACGATCTTACCTTATGTTCACTCATGTTACATTATGATTAGAGCCCAGATGCTTAGGTAAAATGCCTAAAACTGTCTATATTAACTATTTTTACTCATAAATGCTTTTTTTATTTATAAGCGCCTATTTTGTCTTAAATCCAAACTAACTGTCAGTCTTTTATACAAATCGCTACAAACAGCTGACGCAGTTTAAATATCCATTCCTAGAAAATGGTATTAGCTGAATTACAGCCTGCAAAATCTTGTTGGTGATTGATGGCAGACAAAGAATTATCTTTTTACTTTTAAAGGGTGGCTTAGATGCCGCTTCTAAATAAAGAAAATATTTGATGAATCATAAGTCAGTGAGATTGTCCGTACTTGAGTAAACTTCCGGTTTCCTATATAAAGTGCATTCAATTCACATTACTTGCTCGAAAAGGCACTTTACTGAAATTTTGTAGCCTTAAACAAAAATACAGTAAAACCTGTAAAAGTGACCATCTCTATAAGCTGAACATCTGCTTATAGTTATAGTGACCATTTTGGGAAATAATATCGGTAAGTTTCATATGAATATCACAAGTCTCATAATGACATATAAATTGTTTAATATTTATTACACAGGTTTTGAGATAATTAATTGTTCAAATAAAAACAAATTTATAGCTGTTTAAGAAAAAACACAATTATTGTGACCTCTATTGGAAATTAAAGAACTAATAATATGAAAATGAACAATACTGTTGCGATAACAGTGAAGCATGTTGTCGGAAACAATCGGAAAGATACATAAAGTTGTAAAATCATCAGATCTGAAGATTTATTGTTAACAGTGGGTTGCAGCTGTTGTTCACCACTTTTCTGCCATATTTGTTAATTTAAAGACATCTGTTGGTTTATAGTTTTTGCCAATAGAGAATCATTCCACTTTTATCGGTGACTAGAAGCCAGCTCAAAGCATGCCAGCATCTGCAAGCAAAAATTGTTTTTGTGCCTCTGCCGTGGGGGATCCCCTCGGAGGTTCCGAAACAGACATGTGAGTCTCCTTCCAACTCTAAATCAAACCTGTGTGCCCTCTCTAGGACTCCAAAAATGACATAATGGAGGATACTAAGACGCTGAACATCTTGAACCAGTTCTGTTGACATCGTCAGTGTTTTTGCTGTTATTAGAGATTCCAGAAACAATCAAATTTCCTGACATTTGCTCTATTAAACATTTTCCATGACTTTTCTAGGTTTTCCCTGTTTTCCAGGCGAAGCCGAATCCTAAAATAGGATTTGGAACTAATATAAATGAAATGCCAAAATAGGCAACTTTTTCTGCATTTAACACAATTTATATCCTTTATAGTTTATGAGACCTGTTGCATGAACCAGGTAAGTATTTTGCATATGAACAAATTTTACATTTTATTAGCCAAATGACCAAAAAATGTTCCTGTAAGATTTCTTGATAAACAATGGCATTACAAATTTTCAAATTTGATAGATTCACAATTGAATTTTGGTGGTAGGCTGCTGTTAAAACAAATGAATTTGTTGACAGTTGCAAACTGCATTAGTAGTCCTTTTTTGTTACTTCTAACGTGTTTTTTGATTTTTGTACTGGCTCTTCCTCCATAGTTTAGTTATCTTAGATTGAAAATTGTTACTGAGGGAAGAATTAGGTTGGTAAAAGAATTTGTATGGAATTCTCCAGTAAAGTGTGGACAGTTTATAGTGTCAATTGTGCTATAAAATATTTAGTTGAAAGTAAGTTAATAACCAGAACACTTGGCACTTTCAACTGTTTAATTGCTTTTATCAGTAAATGATTTTCTTTTTAAACACTTTTGTTGACTATTCATGACCAAAATTCGAGATGAATATCTGCTACCTGCAAGAAGCTATTAAATGTTAGATAGGATGCATTTTTTTATAGCTGCCTGGTATTATTGTGTTTGATCAAATAATTGATTTACTCAACCATTTGAAAAACTCACTTGGATTAGACGTTTGCAAGTTATAAAATATTTATTTAATTTCATTTATGAAAAGTCAAAGTTTTCATAATCTTTTGACATTACAAAATGCCAATTGTTTCATAATTGTCAAGAAAAGCTGAAAGGATGCTTAAAAAGGTTATGTAATGAAAATAAAATATCGCTATATGATGTCAAAATTACTTAAAAAGAAAATAGTAATAAAACAGAGTTAGATAAAATTTTGTACATATGTTATGAAAACACCTGTCGTTTGACTCGTGTAAAATTTAAAAACAATATTGTGCTCTTCATAACTGATTATGTAAAGAACTATTATAACTTACAAGAGACAAGTAGATGATTTGAGTCTGTATCTATTTAATATGTGGTTCTAGATAATACAGTTATAGTGCAAGTTTCCAATATTATGAATACTAGAGTTTCTGAGTCTCAGCCATTTCTTGCTTCCTGGGACTCAAGACAATTTTAAAAACTGGTTAGTTTTGCCCTCTTTAACCAAAAGTTTATGATCCTTACCTTGCAATTCTAGCTGCTTTTATTTTGTCATGATTCATAATGTGAATATTTGTTTGCAATTTTGAGTCCTGTTTAAAATGAACACAATTATGAATCATGCGCAATCTCCTTCTTCCTCCAAATTGAAAGATTTGTTTGGTAATGAACAGAGTGTTTGTAAAGAATAACTCTCATTCGAAACATGTGAACAAGATTAAGTTCAAGTAAATTATGATTCAACCGTGGGACATGAATGAAAGCAGCTTCTGCAGTAAAGTTGTTTTCATACCCTTAAAATTAATATTCAGAAGGCTTGAGTTTTGAGCTGCTAGACAACACATTTATAAAGATTTCCCAGGAATTTGGTTCCAATAAATACCTTGGTAGTATTATTAGCGAGAACCTGGATAAAAAGCTGGATATGAGAATAAAAGCCAGGTAATAAACATTGCATTACCAAAAAACACTATTAGGCGGAAATGAGGATCTTGGTTATATTTACAACAACTTTAAGCTATGTATGAGAATCACGACCATTTGTAAAGAAGAAAGCAAATTACAGGCCAGCAAAATGAGATTCCCAGGAAAAGGAGAACGGATAGAATACAGAAATGAAAGAATCAGGGATGATCTAGGTATCTACAATACAAACATGGCAACAAAGGTAGAAAGGTAGATAGGACATATTCTTAGAATGGGGGAAGGTAGAACTCCCAAAATAACGAGTAAAACTTCGGTCACAAGCAAACATGTACTTTGCAAAATCTCTAATTGTCATTTAAGTGACAAACATTATTTTTGGTTCAATATGTTGCAACAGACTTCTTGGAAATGTACTTCTCATTTTTACTTAGTTTTTGCTAAGAATTGCAAAATGAAAAGTGGAAAATTGCAAAGTAGTTTGAAGCAATGCCCCTAGAAAGGATTTGCAAAAGAAGAAAAAAATCTGAAGAATTTCAATTATATAACAAAAAAAATTTCAACAAAACGATTAACAACAAACTAATAATCTCGCTTTCATGGTTTATAGTGTCAACCATTATTAAAGGATTTATCTGTTATAGTGTTAAATCTTACCGCTAGGTTTATCACCATCAGAATCGTCATTTAGTAACTATCGTCTCATGTTATTGTGCATCAAGGGTTTCATTAAGTAAAAACAAATTCTTCAAATTTAATTGCTTAAGTAGCCATTGAGTGTGTATTTACATGTATATTTTTAAATGAGAACATTAGTGCAAAAGAGGAATAAGAGATAAAATAATATCCTCTGTGTTATATAAATAAATAAAGAATGCAACAAGTGTTAAACACTTAAAAGACACGTAGATTTGAATATCAATACTGCTTTTCAACTTAATATCAACATGTGATAATCTTGAGGAATACCAGTATAATTAATCATATGTTTTAATATACGTGCAGTAGGTATTTACTTATCACAAAACTAGATGCAAAAGAATCATTGCATTATTATTAGTAGGAGACGTGTGACAAAGCTAACGTGAATATTTACCAAGATAATATAATAGTGAACCATTTGCAAATATGGAAAATAAAGTGGAAGATTATAAAAAAAAGAATATTTCTGCTGATGATAACAGTGGTAGCGAAGGAGAGTTGTATGTGGTCGATGAAATAGAAGATCAAGCTGATTCTGACATGTCCAATGAAGAAATGAAGACTTTTGATGAAGCTTGCAGCAGCACAAAGTATTTTCCAGAAGAAGCTGACATGGAATGCCAGGATGAAGAAGTAGAAGATATTGAATATAAGGTATTAATAGAAAAAAGTAAAAATCAATCTACTTTGCCAGATGGATGGATCCAAGTAATTCACGAAAGTGGAATGCCAATTTATATGCATACTTCTACAAAGGTGTGTACTATGGCAAAACCATATGCGTTAGGTAGCAATAGTGCCAGAAGACATCAAGTTCCAGAAGTAGCAATACCATGCTTAAATTATCAAAGAGCTCTTAATAGAGATACTCAAGCTGAAACTACTGAAGAACAAGCAGCATATGATTTAGAGCCTGCAGAATTACACGAATATTGTAAAACAGTGTTTGGATTTAATGCTATAAAAGTTAAGAAATTTAGAAGTTGGGCTCAACGTAATCGATATGAGAAAAGAAAAAAAATTCGGGCTCTTTTTCTATCAAATAGTAAACAATTAATATTTGTCACTGTTTGTAAAAATGAAAAGTCTACACTTCATAGAACGCGACGTAATTATGTAATTAATCCAAGTGGAAAGTCATACATTTCCATTTTACAAGAATACATTCAAGCTGCAATGGGAATACAACCAATATATAAATTCACAGAAGTGGAGCCCATAACTAGTCCATATGCAGCTACAGTCTTTATAAATGATATGCAATATGGAACAGGTTATGGTACCAGTAAAAAGAAAGCTAAGCAAGAAGCAGCTGAAGTAACATTAGAAGTGTTAATTCCTAATATGCGCTCAAAGATTGTTTCCGATTCAAAAACTTCTTCATACATGAACAATACGCAAGATGATTTATCATTTCTTGATCAAATTAAAATAAGGGATCCACAAGTGGCTGAGTATTGCAGTAAGATTGATGAACCCCTACCTTACAAAATTCTACAAACATGTCTAAAGCGTAATTCTAACTTGGGTAGTATACAAGTCAGTTACCAAGAAAATGATTTAGAGACCAATCTATATGAGTATACAATTACTGTTACAAATCATACATCTACAGTGCTTTGCAAAAACAAACAAGATGGAAAACAACGAGCAGCTCAAGGAATTCTGCAAGAATTACATCCATTTATTGAACATTGGGGTGCGATGTTACGTTTATATGGAAATCGATCACAGAAGTTTCTTAAAGATAAAGAATTAGGACCTCTGAATGAAGAACAACTAATTATTAATTCTAATCAACCACGTCCACATCTTTTAAGTCAATTGCAGTCAGAATTTGCAAAATTAAAAGATAAAAGTGATGCTGAGAAATGCAATACTGAAGAGTGTCCTATCAAAGATGGTAATACCAATTCGACTCTGTGAGATTCAAGAAATGCAGATACAGAATTCAAAGTAATGTAATTTTATTTTTTAAGTGTGGAACTGCACACTGCCGTTTTACGGATCCCATTTGGTGGGATGAAAGCCTGTTGGACCATACATTGTGTTTTTGCAGAATGAGATCAGTTTTATAACATGAAATTATTTTTATTTATTCTCAGTTCATACACAGAGTTCTTTTCAATAACAAAATCTCAAAAATAAAATTAGCAATGTGTGAATGCTCATATTTAAATCAACGTGTTTTCATTGTTATCCAGCCATCTCGGTTAGCAGCAGCATGTTTGCTGCATCATCCTATTGCCTGGTTTTCAAGGACATGTGTATTCACTCCTATTTAAAAACATAATAAAATGGCATTCTGCAAAACGGCAGTGCGGCTTCACACTAATATTCATGTTCTTTTTTTGTTTTATGATAATGTAATAGTCAAGTGAGATTTATTTATGCTTGAGACTAAAAGATGAAACACATTTTCCTATTACAAAATATTATTAATATAATACTGATTTATTATTATTAGTTTCTATTGTAGTAATACAGAGAGAACTTTAAACTAGTTTTCCTGGTAATTTTGTATTCTTTCTATAATCTAATAACATGAAGAAATTTCATAATAATTTTGACCAAGTTTAAATAAAGAGTTAATATGAATAGTTGAAGAATTTCATTAATACCAGGGTGTTATGAAGTTTTAGAAAACTTTGAAACAAACAATTTAATAGTCAAACCTGTGAGCATTTTCAATGTAGAATGGTGTCTACAGTAGAAAATACCAGTGCAAAAAGCTTAAAATTACTTACCTACTCACTTAATCCATCTTCACCTACCGGCTGATGCCAGTATCAAAGTCAAATTTAAATTACAAGTCCATAATTTCATTACTTACCTTACATTTAATGAGTGAATTAAAATAATAAAAAGCATACCAGTATTTGAAACTTTAAAAACCAAAGTGCAAACTAAAGAAAAGAAATTTATTTCTTTAGACTAAAAAATGAAAAAACAAAGATAATAACCACAATAATTAACAATTACCTAATCTTTCATCTGCTATTCCTTCTAAGAAGGTATCCATAAAACCTCGTTCCACTTGCTGTAAGATATTAAATTCTGCCGAATTTATTGACCAATCGGCAAAATGACGCAATCTCTACTTATCCAAAGAAGCATGTGTAGGAACAGTAAATATATGATATAAGAAAAAAAAATCAAACTCTAAGTAATTACCTCACTTAAAGCTTCAAAGTCTTGATCACTAACGAGATCATCATGATCATGATCCAAAAGACAAGTAAAAAAGTGTGAAAATTTATTGTTCTGTGTCGGCGTTAATTGATATTCTTGCTCTTCTTCCCATGCTTGAGATGCATCGATACTGAATCGATCTACCCACGTAGCTAAAATAATTAATAATTATAACATGCAAAGTTACTGAATATGCACTTACTCCAAACATGCACACTCCATCCACAGCGATCTTCCTGAACATCCTCCTTCTCAGCGGCTTTGGCATTTTCTTCACATTCTGGCAGTGTTCGCCATCTTTTCAACAAATCACGAGTTCGATCTCTGGTGCGATCACAAGCCTGTCTCCAGTTCGCTATAAACTTGTGAGGCACTTTAGCAGATGCATCTGTGCCTGATTTCTGAGACAATGCATCTTGTTTGTCTGACTTCTGTTCCCCTGATTTTTCTTTAATTGAGGTATTTGCAAAGTGTACATCTTTTTCAGATTTTAAACTTCCCGTATTGCTAATACGTTTTTCTAAGCTTTTTGTACTTTTAATACTACTTCGTGATTCGGAAAGCTCCTTGGTGTTGTTTTCTTGACTACTAGCTTTATGTGTATCATCTACTACGTTATTGTTTTCCATCATTGTAGCCCCTATTAATTATTGTCCTTATCCCCACTGACCATTGGTACTAGTGGGATTAAAGTGGGTTTTGCTAAAATATTAACTAAATATTGATCATGTATTTCATGAATTCATCTAGGTCGTTTTAATCTATAAAAAGGCAGGATTTATAAAAACTATACAATTTATTCACATAACTTACTACCTTTGCATTTTTACCATTGATGGATTGAAATAAAAAATCAATTCTAAACTAAATATAAATATTGCACTAAATAAAAATCAAAGATAGCTATACAAAATATACGCACCAAAATTGGTTTGATTCTTGAGTACCAATGTCTTGAAGATTTCTATAGAGATGTCGCCTACAATTTTGTATTTTAAAAATAATTTTAGTTAATAAATAAGTTAGCTGTATTATATACTCCTGTAACAATTTGCTAGATGTCTCTACTAACTCTATCTATTTTGCTTTCACCATAGGCGTTCATAAACATTTTATCAGGATGAAGGGGCAATGAAAAGTATTTGTTTTATATTTGATCTTATGGGATGTGTTTTATGAATTTCGGTATAAGATCAAAATGAGACACTGTTCTCCTTATGAGCGCCATAGACTTCTACCGATTAAAAAAAGTTAAAAATCTTGACAAAAATTATTTTATGTTTGACAATCTAGATATGTAGATTAGGCTTGAAATTAATTCGTGCAAATTAGAGGTGGACAACTGTTATGTAATGTGTAATGATAATTTTACAATATGTGTGTACTTCTCACGGTTCTTATGCGAGACGGCGAGCTGATAACTTGACGACATTAAATATAAATAACTTTGCATTATTACTTTACTATAGCCAAACCAAACGGTGCGTTATCATGACGTCATAAATTGTGCTCACAAACGTTTATTACATCCAGGTAGGGCAGCATGAACGTTTCTTAGCGAAGCTGTAATGTCTGCGTAGTAAATGCACACATAAACACTTTTAACTTTAAAAGACAGGTCTAGGAGTTGGTGCATTGCGAGTGGAGCGAATGATCACGTGATACAGAAAATAAACAGAGTTTCTCGGCATAAAAGAACAAAACGGTGTATTATCTGGAGTCGTAGAATATAAACAAATAAAGTTGTTAACATAACCTCAACAATAATCTTAGATAATTTAAATTTCAATCAGACTACTGTGTTACAAAACTAAAGTAGGTATATTTGTTCAATTAACACAGTTGTCACAATTGAGAATTGAGGTTACAATATTTATTTTGTTTGTGCCATTTTTTGCATTAAAGTTTACATTTAGGTGTAATATCGGTGCACCCGAACTGCTAACTCGCCCAAAAGGGTCGTCTAAGTTTTATGATGGGTAGATAATCCTAGCTCGAATTGCTAACTTTCAAAATTCTGTTACCCCTGCTAAAGACTGCAACCCTTAACGAGTGTTTCACACATTTGTATGCTAGCATTGCGGTCATGATTTTTTCAAATCCCTTTATTATGCTTATTAATTTAATTAAAATATTAATTCCTAGTCGAAGTAAACAAGAAACGACAAGACTTACATAGTGTATAATAATAAATGTTTTAATTTGTTCTGTGCGAAGTTAAATATTGTAATAGAAACTTTAATTTTTCTTAATTTCATTTATATACAGTGCGAAAAATACTTATGGAATAAAATCAATAATTTCAAAACGCGAATGATATTTTTGAAAAAGGATCTTTCAACCAGTTTTTGGTTTCTGTGTAATCAAGGTCACTGTTCACTACTCAAAAATAAAAAAATATATAGCATTCTATTTGAAAAAACTCCATATGACGTCATAGCTCGAAAGGAAATGACAGTTAGCAATTCAGGTTAGGGATTATAAGCAGGTAGGACAGAGTTAGCAATTCGTGATTACCCAAAAATATGCGTAATTTTATTGACTTTGAGACCCTTAATATATTCAAAAAAATTCCACAATCTGGGAAATGGCTCGATGAACCGCCGAGTGCAAGTTCCCTTATTACATCTGGGTCTTCAATTATTATTAAAAAAACTTGCCAAAAATAACAATACTTGTAATTCATAATATACATTTCAAATAAGTAACTGTTAAAACTATTTCTTTCGTTATCTTAATATCAATTCATCACTCCTCTTTGAAAAAGATCAGCATAAATATTCAACTTTACATAACATAACCTTTTGTATTCGTTGATGTCAACGTTGGTACGCATCAACGCATGTACGACAGTATTCATTATGGCGGGTATTTTAAAGTTAAATTTTGAATCTAAATTTTTTTATTATACAAATGATTACAATGAAACTAATTAACATAATTTATAATTATACGGGGTTTGGCAGAAAAACCTCCCACATTTTGCTTTACCACTGTGGGCGAATTAACAAAGAGAGAGAGAGAGAGATCTTAATGTGAGCTATTAGTAGTGGGCGCTTTGCCATTTTAGTTGTCATTATGAATTGAACTGGGGGCATCGTGCTTTTGTTGTCGAAAGATTTATCAAAAATAACAATTTTAGGGAAAATGTTTTCAGGACACTTCATCTCGTTGCGCGGAGACGTTTTTTTTCTCTGGAACTAACTAAAATCTAAGGTCTACGAAAACCGTTCACAAAACATTGACGAATTGAAAGAAGCAATACGCCAATAAATTGCAGCAATATCGCCTCAAATGACGGGTCGAGTAATGCAAGCCTTCAGGAATCAGCTACAAATCTAATTTTTAAAACCTAATATAAAAAACTGCTTTATATACACTTTATTTAAAAAAAATAAAATTCTAAATAGACTTTAAAATATAGCCTTTTAATTTAATCCTAAAACATGACAACGAAATACGATTAAAGAATCCAGGTGGGGGCAAACGCCCCTCTTTGCCCATAGGAGCGGACGCCCATGGACACACGAAGGATTTATTTCATATCGTACTAGCGAGGGAGATTTAAGGATGTTGAAAAAATTCTACTTTGTTATTATGTATCTAGGAAATGGTGCATTTTTTAGGACATAAGTTTATAACATACATTTATACTCTTGACTGAGGAATCTGCCATATAAATATTTCAGTTCTTTCAAAACTTTGAAGATTCTTTATATATTTGACATTTCTTATATTAATATTGCACGTTTAACCTTCTTATCATTCCTGTTGTGCAATCAGAGAAACATTTTTGCAAAATCACACATACACATTATTAAAAAGGACTTATCTACAGGAATTAAAATCTATGAACAGTAATCTAGTTTAAAGATAAGTCTATGATTATGAGATTTATCGACCTGTTGACGTAGCATGCGTAATAAGGAATCACCAATCACTATTTATTTTTAGTGTTTATTGCCATGGTGGTAATGTAGTTAGGTTAGGTTTTATGTGATTATTAGAATAAAATAAAAAAGAATTAAAAATAAAAAAGTTCTAATTAAAATTATCCTACATACGATCTAACATGTATACGATAACACAAGATTACCAATAATTCTTATTTTATTCATTTGAACAATCATCGTACTAATGTCTGTCCAACTGTGATATATTATTTGTGGGTATTTATTAATTCTTACTTAGTATGTAGAATACAATAAAGCATCTTTTCAACGCATAATCATAATTTATTAAGAATGATTAATTTTGATGTCAATAACTATACAAAAGATAGATAACAAAAATCTGTACCCTATCCAAGATAGTGTTATCTATAAGTAGCAAATAATTTAGAAAGAGAAATACCTTGTAGATAGTAATATTGTGTGCACCTTATGTCAGTAAGATTTGACAATTCTTTAATGGAATCGCACCGAAAAGACAATGTAAAGAAAGACGATGTTGATTGGTCCCGATTTGGTTTGGGTGCAGAAACATCGCCCAGAACAAGGGCTTCAACGGGTGGTTTTATTGATTTAGATTCTGACTATGGAGCTGGTGGCCACCAAGCATCTGGAGCCAATGAGTTGTTTGCAGAACATCAGGTATTTACGTGTGTATATTTTTGGAATTGAATTAAATTTAATTATTTAATGTTGTAGGGCGATGTACCTTGGTGGAAATCCAATTTCTTTATCTCTCAACCCGTCTTATTTGGAACATGGGATGGTGTATTCACATCATGTCTTATAAATATCTTTGGTGTAATTGTATTTTTAAGGTCTGGTTGGATAGTTGGACAAGCTGGAATACTTGGTGCAGCATTAATTGTTATTGCTACGGGTAAATAAATACTTTTATATTATGTTGTTTTGCTTTAGTTAACATGGTTTCTCTTTTGACAGTTTTTACTGCATTGATATCCATCTTAGCCGCTGTAGGAATTTGTGAACGATGTCGTGTAGAAAGTGGAGGTGTGTATTTTCTTCTCGCGCATGTTTTAGGTTCTCGGTTTGGTGGATCATTAGGACTTCTTTACTGTTTTGGACAAGTAAGTAATTTATTCTGGATAAAACTTATATTTTATTGTTTACTTCTGTAAAAGATTGTCTTTGGAAAATCCCTAGTATTTGTTAAAATAAATTGTCTACATGTGTGGTTTACGTCAAGTAGTAAGTAAATTAGTGTCATTGAGATATTTTGAAATGATTAAATTAATTTAACACATCTGTTTTGTTGTTTTTTTGGTGTGTAAATTCTAATTGATAATATAAATTGTGATGGTTTTGCTAAGTCTTAAAAGTAAATAAAATAAAAAGCTCTTGATTTTGTGGCTTAAAAAGCAACTAATATCTCATATTTTTATCTTATTATTGTTATTTGTTTAGGCAGTTGGTTGTGCCCTAAATGTATTAGGATTCGGTGAGTCTATGGCTGGAGTTATTGGAATGGCAAATTCTACATGGGTAGTGCGAGGTATTGCTAGTGCAGCTGTATTGTTGTTAGCCGTTATTAATGTAGCAGGTGTAAAATGGGTGATCAAATTACAGTTTATTCTACTATTAATCCTATTGATGGCAGGTCTTGATTTTATGGTAGGCAGCTTCATTCATACAGATCCAGGTATGTTGATAATTACTCTGATTCTTTTTTTTGAAATCATTACAAAAGTGTAAAAGAGAAACTTGTATGATGTCATTACATCTATAGTAACTTCCAATGACAAAAAGAATTGCCTATTACTTCATACAGCAACAGTTAGTCTAGTGTGGAAAGTGGTGGCTGAATTTTTACCAAGTTATATTTTGCTTTGGAAATTCCTCTAAATAGAAATGTTTTCCGACTCTTATGTTGATTCAGAACCCATTTTAAAATTGTATGATACCCCTATGTTTGTATCTCTACTGAACCATACAACAATAAGAGAGGAATTGTCAACATTCTGTAAAGGACATGGCATTCAAAAAAAAGCAGCCAACTCTAATTTAAAAAATAAAGAGTTAGCTAGTTAATTGTTGTTATATGAAAATAAGAAAGGTAAACATTTATTATTGAAAAAATATTTTACTAAATTGGTTATGGTAAACAAATTACAGAAGCTGGTTTTGATGGGTGGTTTGCTGGAAATTTAGCAAATAACACATGGTCAAATTATGAAGAAGGATATAATTGGTTCACCATATTTGGAGTTTTTTTCCCAACCGTAACAGGTGTATTATCTGGTATTAACATGAGTGGAGATTTACGAGCGCCTTCAGTAAATATTCCTAATGGAACATTAGCAGCTATAGGAACTGGAACATTCTTATATTTTGTATTTATTATGTTTCTGGGCGCAACATGTACACGTGAAGCATTGCTTACTGATTTCATGATTGCCTCTAAAGTGTCTGCAGTAAGACTTTTACTACTGGCAGGTTTATATGTATCATCTATGTCTAGTTGTTTGGGAGCAATGTATGGCACTCCTCGTGTTTTGCAGTCTATTGCTTTAGAAAATGTCATACCAGGTATTGGCAGTTTAGGCAAGGGGGTAAGTAAATGTTATGAAAATTATCTTGAGTTTGCTTACTTTTAATCTTATAGTAATCATGATTGATAATAAATGTATATTTTGTAGCGTGGACCAAATAAAGTGCCTTTGTATGCCCTTGTTGTTGTTGGCACTGTGACACTTATTTTTATTCTAACGGGAGAAATAAATTCTTTAGCACCAATTGTTACTATGCCTTTCCTGATGACTTATGCTTGCATAGATTATACATATTTTGCATTGGCACAAAGTTTTGATATTCAGCACCAAAAAGAACAACGCTTTCATGGATCTAGAAATAGCACCAATGCTAGTAATGGGGAGTCTTCAAGTCCTGATGTCAGTGATTTAGATAAACTATTTCCAGAGCGCACACAGTACAAAACAATAAAGGTGTTATTTATTATTTAAATTTCTAAAGTGTTGAAATTTTATGTGCCTATAATTGCTTTCAGAATGAATTTGTTTCCAAACCTGACACGACAGAAACAACTCCAATAGCACCTAAAGTGTGTATTCATTCAAAACCTAATAATTGGTATTCAGTGTTGTGCAATCGTTGGTTGTCATTATTTGGTGTAAGTATAATAAAATATAGTAAGTGCTTATGAAAATCAACTAATTTTTGATTTTCAGGCTGTCCTTAAATTTCTTGTCATGCTCTTCGTAAATTGGGTGTATGCTATAATCTGCTTTGTAGTTGTGTTCCTGGTATGGTTATATATTGGTACTGCAAATCCAGCAGTTAAACCTGGTTTGGCTGCCGATTTTAATTTCTTCAGATGGTTGAAAAGCGTCCTTTTACGATGCTTTGGGTAATTGAATATTTGAGTTATAATTGTTGTAGAAAAAAAACTAACAGAAAGAATTCATATTGTTTATTGAAATATTTTTGTAGAAGGCGATTTTATGAATATGAAAGAATCGTTGTTACACCAACCTATCCTGCTGTGGATATTACTACCGCCCAATTAAATGAAGACAATCAAGATTTTGCATCCCGTAGACGTTACCATCAATCTGCTACAATGCAAGGACATTTAGTAAAGATTGAAGAGTAAAAGTGTAAGTTATGTTTTAAGTAAACAAACTTAAATTATTTCGGAATCTGAATATTTTGCATTAAAAAGATTGTATTTAATATATATACTGATTTTAATAAAATACAGAATACTTAACTTGGTTGTATTGTCAAAACTTCCTTTTTGACAAGTTATGTGTTACATGCAAATCAATCATCTTTGCAAGTTTGGAGCTAGAGGATACTAAAGTGGCAATTCTTTTCTTAACATTAACTTTTTTTATAATCCAACAAACTTATACTAAAATTATGGTATACACACATGTTTAAAAGAGTGGTGGAATGTTTTATCACTGTCTTACTTTAAAATTATACTATTTAAACTACTTACACGTCCTATAATCAGTATTGCAGATGACAGCTGGTATACATACTACATTACCACTTTGAGGTTAGTTGCACGTGGTTTCATATACTGGAATATGTGTGCAGTTTAGATTGTCCAAAAATTCTAAAGTACCTACCAATAGCAGTCAATAAACCAGATTTTATTCACATCAACTCAAGAGCAGAAATGTAAGCGAACAAACAGCTCTTTAAATGGGAGTACAGTTTCTATCTCACTTTAAATTTGGGTTTCTTGTCTTACTGTCTGCTTTTTAATAATGCACTACCTAAGTTGTGACGTCAATATAAGGCGGAGCATAAGAAACCTTTCCAAACATTGAGAGAGCGCATGTAAATTGCCATATAAGAGAATTGTTTTTTTGCTGTTTATAGAAATCCTGAGTAAATAGGAATTATTGGTAGTAGTTTCAGTATGTATATGTGTAAAAGTATGCATTGGAGCTTTTTTAAATTTAAATTGCTTTTCATTGTACATTTATAATCACATATATTACATTCAAATGGCTTCTTGCCACTATGAACGACTGTTTGTGCTTACAGAGCGGAACAAAACACATAACCATTTCTCCTCTAAACTAAAAATATACAGAGACATTAATGCAAAAACTTGAAAACGGGTATTTTTAATATATTTTGATTAATATAATAACAGAAGAGACTATCACATAACCTCAAAAGCACAAAACATTTTAAAATTCTATGTAGTAATTGCACTTACATTGTATAAAAACAGTTTTGGTGGACACTTTTACAAGCATATATCCCAATATCAATACTGATAATGTCTATTTATTATTATAGCTTTTATAAATAACCAAAGAAAAGTCTCTTATTGCTTTTTAACACATGCTTTTCTAATGTTTGGAAAAGTTTTTGCATCCCACCTTTTGCTGACGTCAGACTTAGATAGTGCATTCCCTGTTCTTTACCAGGGGTATAAGTATTAAAAGCAAAAAACTGGAAGTAATATTTAGTGAAACTGCAGCACACCTTTATTGCTGGTGTTTGCTCCCTTACGTACACTCATTTTATAATAGTTGTATTAATTTTTCACTTATTAAACGACCACACTGATACTTCATAAATAATCTTCAATGGGCCTCTTGGTGTTTAGATTTATCCCCACCAAACCAACGCCTTACATGAGATGTGTTCAATGCATGTAGTGAACCAAATCATTCTGTTCAACTAATTTAGATTGCTACAGAATCAAACTTATATTAATGTGCACATTGAACATGCCTATGTTTATTGCAGGGTTCTCTTTCAACAACTCTGTAGGAATACATTTTTGTACGAAGGCATGTACTTTTTTTTTATTTGATTGATCATTTAATCAAAGTATTTTACAGCACATTTAAATGTTAAATTATCTCTTGTTTTTCTGTTTAGAAAAGGATGACATATAATAAAAATAGATATACAGGGTGTCTCTAGAAAGACAGAACAAGTACTTTCTGTTATGAACAATCTAAGTGGCTTTACATATTTTTTACAACTCAATACCACCACACATCATTAGAACTACCAAGTGTATGAAAATGATAACTTTATATCAGCAAGTATGTAAGTAGAGCAAAAAGGGGAAGTAGACGTTCCACATTTCTTGTGTTTACACAACTTTTCCAAGTGTTACATACAATATAGGTAGATAGCATCTACTTAGTAGAAATATAAAAATTTTTTGTTAAAATACAAACTGATATTTTGTTTGGTATATTGTTGCAAATCATGGATAAATAAAATCAAATAATTTTACCGTTTATTCAGAGACATCGCAATATTCTACTGGTTCTTTATAATGTTGGAAAGAGTTTGGTTGAGTGTGAAAAAACAAACTTGATCCTGCTATGAGCATATCTTAACGCAGTTTGGCATAACATACTCAAGCAATATGATCAGGCAGTGATAATATTGTATTATGTTATATTGTGTTTAAAACTGATAAAAGATTTAAGTTTAATTATGAATACAAAAAAAGAGCATTATTTCAATATAGTTCTTTTCAAAAGAAATCAAATATACATATGGTTTGTAACAATTAAAATTAACACGAACATATAAATCACATCATAAAGAAAACCTGTCACGACTAAGAGTAGAGCAAAGACACTTATTACACTTAAGTTATCAACCATATTTTTTTATTTATTGTTATGATTTATGTAATTTTTTATAAAGAACTTCTAGAAAATGCTATCAAAGTCATCGAACTTGTTTTAAGTGTTTTATTTTTTACTAAAATCAGTGTGGTAGATGAAATACATTTTAAAGATTGAGAAAAGCAATATAAGCTCATTTTTCCTTTTTTTTTCTAAGTCTCAATTTATTATTAATATCAACATTTTTTTTCAGAAGTCCAAAGTATCAACTTAAACTTCATATTACCACTTCAGAAACGGGAACAATTTAGTGAGAAAAGCATTTCATATTTTAATATAATATATTTAAAGATATATTTGTATAAAAAAGACTAATAAGATTTGATATAAATAACAAAAATGCTTTTTAATTTGACTAAATAGCATTTTAGACGAATTTGTAACAATACCAGTACTCACAGGATTTAATACCATAAATATTTTATTTTATTTAATATATATTTAATTTATTTTAAATTGTGTATTTCTTTAGTTTTTTCTTCTTTGCAAGCCTAATTATATCTTAAGTCTCTAGTCACATTTAGTGCTAAGTGGTTAATACATTCAATCCAGCTACATCTCCAATATTTTTATTATGATCTTAAGTAACTAAAGATAATTTTAGTTGCTTAGTTGCTGTTAATTTACTTTTCATCAAGTTGCAATTTTGTAGAAGGAGGCACAGGTAACATTGAAATATCAACTGGTAAACCACCTTGTAGAGCATTTATTAATGGTATGAAACCTTTGACAATTTTTATCACAAGCAATGTTTGTGTTTAGAAGCAGTCAGCAAGTGGTAGTACTTGAATTGACTTGAATCATAAAGTTCCTGCATGGTTGCAACTTGCAAGCCACTTTCAATGATTTGTTTCTATCAGCATTGCTTGCAGGGTTTTAAAAAAACACTTATTCTTTTGCCGTTTGTATTTTGAGGTTAGGTGTAAGTTGTTGCGCCTGAATTGATGTTTATGTAGAGAAAAGCAAGTTGTTCTTAAAATTTGTGATGGATGCTGGCAGCGCATAAGCCTGAAAAGTGATGGGTTCTTGGAATTTCCGATAAAACAAAGACAACACTTTTAAAAGTGCGTAATTGTGATTAAGTGATTACTGTTACTGAATACAAGCAATGGTCGCATTCAGAAAACGAACATGTTGCGGAGCAGCTACCCAACTGTTGTTGAAACGCTCACTGAGCGCAGCGCTATCTGTGTACATGTTATTAGGTATGCTACTTTCGAACCAATGTATGCTCAACGTGATGGGATTAGAGGGTAGAATCAAAGATTTTTTGCGGACAAAGTGCCAACTGTTCCTGTTCCACGGCGGTTACCGCTCAATGTTTCGTCTTCTGAATGCGACTCACTAATTTATAGGTTATGTAAATACAATCCAAATGTTTCTGTTTACCAAACATATTTTTTTCATGATTCAGAAGGGAAAGGGAAATATCTTTGGGAAAAGAGATTGCACATGATTATAATCATGTTCATCTTTAAACACGACTTGAAACTGCGAACGAATGTTCACGTTACGAATCATGATCACTTGATTAGTAAACAGTGGGCGTGTTCAGGGGCACTCAGTGAATTCAACGGTTGACTCTCAGCTGACAGTGCTGAGCAGCAGTACAGTTTCAGTCACTTACACAATGGGGAGCAGGAGCAGTAATTATCATCATTATATAATCAAGAACCCTTTCTAATTGCTGCTGGCTCCTGAACACATGAATTGGGCGCGTTCAGCGGACCTCGGTGGTTGAGTTGCTGATAATGCAAAGTCATTGGACGTGCAAATGAGGCAACTTACCATAGGCGCCACAGTGAGTAAGCGCTGTGCCGTGCCGTCTTCGATATAAGACGATTAAAACTGACATTAAAGACACCACCATGCAGCGCCTTAAGAAATTTTACCTTATGTTAGGCGCCAAATATCGTAACGCTGGCCATACTCCGATAGTTAAGAGTAGTAGACCACTGCAGGTGGAATGGAATGTTTAAAAAGTAGGAGTAACGAAACTAGCAGGGAAATGGACAGAGGCTTTGAAGGGATGAAACTTGGCCATACACAAAAGGCAGCTGCAATTAGCTACACTAATGGTGGTCTGATGAAGAGCAAAAAAAGCCTGACCCTCAACCAGATTAGCTTCGTCGAAAAAATTTAAACAAAGAAAACCAACCAAGCTGTGTGTCGACGGAGGATTAAATGTGTTCACAAGGTAACTAACCTGGGTAGGCTAGCGAGTCTGGTGGAAAGAAAAGTTTAATCCTCAACTGAATTAGTTTTCTTCAAGAAATTTAAATGAAGAGAACCGACAAAGCTGCGTAGCGGCGAAAGAGAAGATCAAGATATGGCTCCTTTTTTGTTTTTTAAAGGTGTATATGAAATATACAGGGTGTCCTTTAAATGCCAATAAAGCTTCATGTAAACAGCTTCTATGAGTGCTTATTGCAAATCTGCAAAAAGAAGATTTCTCCTCAGCTTAGTTTTCTTGTACAAGTGGTCAGAAGTTAACATCTTTAACACTAAATACACAGAAGCCAAAGAATCGAACCCAAATGAAGCCATTACCAATTCAGCAAATGAATCTATTGAAACAATTACCCTTGATAAATAGATATGGCAAACATGCAAGTCTTGGGTGTACTGATAAATCGGATGAAATTAGTTGCCAGAAATTCTTTCAAATTTTGACAATTTTATGATCCATTATCACTGGAATAAAATTGTAAATCTTTGATTTCTTGCGATACTTTGGTTCCTGTATTCGAATAATTTTGTATTTGCTTACAGCAGCATTGCAAAGTTTACATTTCTTTTTTTGGTTCGTGTGACATATCTAAGTACATTCGTGTTTTCAATTTTGGCATCTTAAGAGGTTGAGGAAAGCTGCTATCTAAAGCTTTATTGGCATTTACGGGACGCCGTGTATAATAATGAAAATATAAAAAAACAATGCTGTGGCAAAAGATAAAAAGTTGAGAAAAATTTATTCAATTTTTTTATATTTCTATAATTCCCGAAATTCTCAATTGGCCAATTAATATTTTTTTATTTCAATAATTAGATACTTAACCATGTTAAGATATAATTCTCCAGTGGAAAAAATAATATTTTTGAACCATCTCTAAAATTTTTTCAGTCACTGGGAAACTCCATGAATTTCGAATTTTTATCGTCTCAAATTTTGCGGCGCCTTAAATTTTGGCGCCCCTCAAAGCCTAAATCCAACACTGCTGCTAGGTCACAACCAGGTTAGCTTTTCCCAAGAATGTTAAAAAGAACAAGAAAATGTGATAAAATTAAAACTAGTGTAACAAAAAGAAATTTTATTCTCTATAATCATGCGTGCGTGGTTAGTTTTTCCTTACTAACACTAACACTGATTTCTTTTCAAAGGTTAATCCCCATTTAGATTTCACAATATTGACGTTAGCATAACGTACAAATTACTATTTTTTGTCAAAAGTAAGAGCAGGTAGCTACGAATCGTGGTTTGCATCCTTGCTATGCAAAAAATTCGTACATCTGCCGGGGAAATCGAAAAAAAAGATCCATCTTTTTAGAATTCTAAATATTTGAATTATTTAGCAAATTTCGTACGCATATATGGTTGATGATAATTTGAATAACTTTTATTTATTGGATGATAAACGTTAATAAATATCACAATTAGCACGATGTAGCCACTTTTTTGCACTGAAATGATAGTAATTAAATTTAAAGTAGTACTTGATTGATGCTACTATATGATTATGATTAAAAACTTTAAAAAAATGTTGGTAGAATATTAGGCAGTACTTAAATAATTATATCATTTGGCAGTGACAGAAATGCATGTTGGGGTTGTTTCTTTTTATTATTGCCACAATTTCTAACGCTACAATAAGAACTTTTAATTAATTATTTTATAAGTTTTTAAAACTAACTTTAAATGCACAAACAGCAGCATTGCAAAGGCAAAGAATATTTATTATTTACTTTAATAAAACTAGACTTCTTTAGTAAAGTGCAATAATAATGAGTAATGACTCGTTTTTATTCATCACTTAAAATCGAAAACGTTAAAAATACAGGTTCGAGCGCAAATTTTATGATTTTCTACATTAAATCACTAATCTACCGACTAACAAATCAACCTCTAGATGGCGTGTCAAAAGATCAAGTCGTCAGTTTCCTATCTTATTCTTTGTTGTTCTTGCAGTTCTTCCAGCGTACACTGGTTCTTCTTAACCTACGTTTGGAATGTTTGGGTAAGATAGATAAGAGTTATTCGAATTATACACGCTCGATGTGAGTGGAGGTTTTTTGTAAATAGTAAATCTTCCTGGAAGACCTTCCTCGTTTTACCATATCAGTGTCTTTATACTACTTTCTAATATAAAGGTCAGTAGAACAAGTTTACCATGTGTAGTTTTATATTGTTTACACTTACATAGGTATATTTTAAGTTTTAATTATAATTAGATGGAATGCGTTTGCTATTTCATTAAATTGTTATTTTGAAGAAATAATGTTAACCCTTCGTCTCCACTTGGGGTCATTTTTACAGATTTATGAATTTAAGTACCTTGTACCATTTTTCTTTGATACAACTACAATATTATGTGACTTTTTCTAAATATATTTAATTAACGTATGTCTAAAATTCTACGAACATCGGACTTCTTGTTATTAAGATTTTACGGTTTTTTTTACACACGACGCAGATTTGGTTGTTTCAACCGATGCTAGCTTGGACTTTCTTGCTGTTTAGGGAAATAGGGGATTTCCATATTTTTGCCATATTCTAAGAAATTTCTTGAATAATTTATCACATAATAACATAAAATAAGTATTTTCTGATAACTTAACAATTGACTACGTCATAATAAAAGTTGTGACATAATAATTTGTGTACATTCCGCATGCAGCAAACGCTGCAACTCTTTAGGCAACCCGCTCGACGGGTATTTTTGACTACTCCTGGAGCCTTGAAGACCAGAGGCAAAAAAGGAAATTTGTCGAAGACCATTAACTAACACCCTTATTATTATTAATATGTAAATTAGACCAAAAATCGCGTTGCGTTAATATGCACAAATGTGAGGTTAGAATCAACAATTAAAATCGCGTGTCGCATATTGTAGATGTGTAAACATTGCAAAAATTCCAATGCAGCCAGTATGACAACAATTTCACCTCACGTTATTAACATTTCCAAATTTATAAAAAAATATGCTAAATGTTTAAATATAGTTATTGAAATTCCATATTAGGATAATAACCTCGTAAATTAGAATATATTTGCGTATTTGTTCAGATTTTGACAATTATTGTTGTAAAATTAATGTTGATGGATTTCAATTTGCAATAATGACGTAAATCAGTTGTTAAGTTATCTAACTATATCATTAATAAGAAAAGAATATTTGTATTAAAAATAAGCTTTTTGTTATAAGCATTGTTTTATATTAAGTATAAAATATTAGGAAGAAAAACGTAGTTTTTATTTCGTTATATTATAATGAGAATCTAGAGATTTTTACGTAAATTTTAAATTATATAAAATTTAGGAATGATGAAACAATTTGTTTCACTGCCATTGTTGAAATCCTAACCTCACTTTTATGATTACGTGTTATGCAGTGTACTTCTACAGCAATTATTTGTAGTAATTAATAAATTATTTAAAACCATAATGCTTAGAAATATATTTTAAACATAATTAATCAGCTATATAATTTATGTGGTGTAGAATTCTGCCACAACACAATGCAATGCGATGGAATAAGTGTTACATATAGGAAAAAAGAGCAGGTGGAGACGAAGGGTTACTTAGAACTGTTCTGAAATATTACTTAAAATTTATTGTATGTGTTTCTAGGCAAACAATGACAACTGCTGTTGAAAATTTTCATAATCGTTCACATTTTGACAGTTACACTAATTATGAAGCATCAAAGAATGTGCCTAATCAAATGTATAGAGAAGCTGAGAGATTAAGATCATATGATAATTGGCCTTTGGATTTTATTGACCCAAAAACTCTAGCAAAAGCTGGTTTTTATTATACAAACAAAAATGATCTTGTTAGATGTGCTTTTTGTAAAATTGAAATTATGAAATGGCAACGAAGTGATAATGTCTTGTCAGAACATAGAAGGTGGTCTGAAAATTGTCCTCTTATAAATGGTGTATATTGTGGTAATATTCCTTTAGACAATTCTAATTCTTTCTTGCCACAAACTATGGATAACAAAAAGTTTCATGGCATTGAACTCAGGCCTAATTCATTTCCAGAATGGGGACCAATAAATTTAAACAGTAAACTTACTTTTCACAAGTTTGATCATTCCAAATACGGACCTAGACATCCTGAGTATGTTTTTATTATTTTTTTTATTTAGCTTAAAATAAAAATAATCTTCTTTGTAGATATCAGTGTTTGGAAAATCGATTGAAATCTTTTATGCAATGGCCTCCATCAATTAAACAAAAACCTGAACAATTAGCAGCAGCAGGCTTTTACTATAATGGTAAGGGGGGATCAAACAATCTGTTTCCATTGTAGTTTAGGTTTAAAAGATTGGGCGGATGATGATGATCCTTGGGAACAGCATGCTAAATGGTCTTCTAGGTGTAGTTTCTTACGTTCCCAAAAGAGTGCAGACTACATTTCAGAAGTATGCAGCAGACAAAAACCAATTCTGACACCTGAACAAGTACTTGAATTAGAAGTTGATTACAATAATAAAATTCCCAGTTCCAAAATGACCTCTAATGATAGATCTCCAGCATCGGTAACGCGTAAATCTGAAGATAATCAAACCAAAGAAGTAACTGCCAAGGAAAAAAGTAATAATCTATGCAAATTATGTGATTTGAAAGAAAAATGTATATTATTTTTTCCATGTAGACATATTGTGGTCTGTGAAGATTGTTCATCTTCGCTTTCCTCATGCTTAACTTGTAATAAGCCTTTACTTGCAGCTGTAAAAGTGGCAGTATCGATATCATAAAAGTCTACTGATTAATAATATTCATGAAGACTCATCTAAATATACCTAATGTACTTTTTATTGATGAGTTTCTTTTTTTTTGTAATAATTACTGTTGAACTTTAATAACTCGAACCTTGATAATGCAATATCTTTGATTACTCAAACTTGTTGTGAATAATAAAATATATGTGTGCAAAGATTCCTGAGTTAAAGTCTTGATTGCTTGAAGTGGTTTTTGTTCTCTTTGAATTTGAGTTATCGAAGTTTGATTATATTTGTTGACCATGGTTGCCGTTTATTGAGTACTTAATATGGGAATAATTCTTTTATTTTATTACTTCTTCAATATGTTTTTATATGAAGAGGTGATTTTAAGGATTATGGTTATTTTTTTTTATATCCTAGATTTATAGATTTCATTTTTGTATTAAAGAATACCAGTTCATAGTTGCTTATAAATATATGAGATACCTGGAATTTAGGAATTATATTTTTCTTTTATGATTTAATTATGGTATCAAGTCAATATGTAAAGTATAATCAAAAATCATTTTAATCGTGTGGCTATGAAAAACAAAATTCTACTATTTCTGACAACTCTCAAATCTTGTATTTATAAAATTGCACATCTCACCTTCTTAGATAATGTGTGTTGCACTGTGTATTGGAGAAAAAGGCAGATATTTCCAACAATTATCTGTACTTTGAAATAAGTTCATTTAATAAATTATGCGTGCAAATAAAATTATTAGCCATCCCCAATGAAAATAGTTTTTGATCATACTTTATTAGTTAACCTCTTAAGAAGCCTTTCTGATGTATTACTTATGTGTTTGAATGCTTAAAATGAACATGTCATTGAAGTTTTGATAGTTGTTAAATCTTATTTTGAAATAAAAGATATGTAGGAACTCACTTAAAAAAACCATGTTACTGAATGGTAAATGTACTACTGATAACGGTTTGATTCATCACCACCATAATTCTTCAGGTATTGAGAAATCTGAATCTTAGAATACTAAAAGTTCTTTGTTTTTTTTATTCAGCATACTTTGATTAGTACAACTACAGTCGTTACTTTCTCAGTTCGAACACTTAGTTAAAAATGAATCTCGAATATATAAGCATTAAGAGGTTAAATGAATAGGACTGGTACTATTTACTATAAATGTTACTATATACTGTTAGTTTTAGTTTTATCAGCACAGTTGTTAATACAGATACAAACTGGAAATGTGCAGAGGCCTTAAAACCTGTTTGATTTGTTGAATTTTTATCTAAACGAAGTTAAAAACTAGGCAAATATTATTTTTACTGTTTGCTATTTGCTTTTTAATAACAAATTGAAATATTTATTTTATAATAATGGGTACCATTTTATCATTCACGGAATCATTTTCTTAAATAAAAATATATCGATCAGAATGTATTTCTCAGTCAATCATTGTACATTATATTCGTATAATTTTAAAGAAAGGCAATATGAGAAAGAATATTATTATAATAACACCGTTAAGTTGTACTTCATCATTATTGCAACAACGATATAAAATTTCATTTATATGTGCATTTCTGATATTCTTAACCTATTAATGAGCAAATATAATCGTAATAAATTCATGTATATTATAAAGTAGATATTTCATCTTGTTATTAAAATAGTAAACTTCAAAATAACTGTAATAGTATAACCACTTAAAACACTGATGGGCAACAGGGCCCTCAGGCACTGAATTGTTTCTTACAACAACAAAACAGGTTTGTATATTTTATAACTTGACTTAATTCTTTCATTATTTTGATCACATTTCTGCTTTAAAGTTAGTTTTTGCTGATAGACTTGCCTTTATAAGATTGTTATTGCCCATCAGTACTCTAAAATGAGAATTTTAATCTTAATAAAATTTCTTTATATTGCTGCCATTGCGTTGTAGTCTATTTTCAATCTGCTGCTGTGAAGATATTTTAAGAAATTCCTTTATTTGAGAAAAGATTTGATAAGTTCACACACAAAATTTTAATTCCAGTATTAAAAGGGACTTTAATATTAATTTTGATATTCTGTGGACAAACTGATTTTGAACTGTAAAATCAAATAAGGGAATAATCCTTTTTTTGCAGGATATTGTTTATTTGATATTTTTATTACTTTATAAGGCTAATTTTAAGTATACAGTACAGTAATACCCCAAACTTACGCAATAGGTGGGACCGAGCGATAACCGTGTAATTCGAATTCGCATAAGTTGGCGTACAATTTTGCATTTAAATACATACAAATTATGTTTAATTGGGACAAGAGACTAAAGAAAACAATAATTTAGAAGAAAAATATGTAATAAAATCTTAGATAATACAACAAATTATATTATTATGAATTGCAAAAATGTAAACCAAAGTTATTTTGACGTAGAAGGCTTCATAAAATCTAACAGTCGTCTGACGGATCAAAGATATTTTCTTCTCGCGCAAAATTTTCTCATTGGAGTCTTATGTTTTCCAAAATTTGTAACCCTTTTTCAATTGAACTGAGACCTTCCGTCAAGAAAAGATAATCGACGAGAAGATTTAAAAATCGCGTAAAACGGGGTAGTGTAAGTCGGGGTATTACTGTATGGAACTTTGACTGCTATGTTTGTTAAATATTGTTAATTTTTGTGTTCACAATAAACTGTCGAATGTAATTTGTGTGTTAGAAAAACTTCTATATCCTTGTTTAGCTAGTTTGTTAAAACCAGAGTAATAATGCGTTACTGAAACCTTTTGAGATAAATACCTTAACAACATTTAATTAGAGAGTTGATGACACTTATAGTGATTTCTAGTTATACTCTTTTTTTTTGTGTTTAATATATTGGAAATCTAGCTCTGTTAGTATAGTGTATTTCCACAGAAAAAAGTGCATAGGCAAAAGTCGTAGATGATGTTTTTAATAATCAAAGAGTGATATCACTTAGTTGATGGCATAGTAAAGTTGTCCATATACTCGACCGCAGGTGCATATAAACAATTAATTTCAGAAAACATCAAAGTAATATTATTTGTGATTGTCAATTGTTTCCATAGCTAGCTATGTTAAATTTTAAATTAAAAGAAATAAACAGCCACAACTTCATTTAAAGAAATTACTTTTATTGTTATTATAACGCGAAAAAAATTGAATAAAATAAGAATCTAGAGTAATTACTGTATTCTAGACATAGAATCATACAGAAAGCTTCCCATTTTTTCAAATAATGAACTTCTTGTTGGAAAAAAACAAAAGATGTGTATATAAATTTTGATTGCACTAAACATCTTGGGAAGAAAAAGTAGATTGCTAATGTTTTCAGTCTTTCTAATTTTTGCTTATTCTGGTTTCTTGAGATACTCTATTTATAGTTTTTTTTATTGGACATATCAAGACAGTTCAACAATACAAGTTAATTCTGTTGATTGAGCTGCACTCATAAAACTCAAGATATACACAATAAATTGTACTTTGATTCGCTGGTACATAAAAGCATACTTGATCTGTTTATTAAAAGGTGCTGCTACAAAACTATTTTTTCTTTTTGAATAATGATTTCGTGAAACAAACAAAATTATCTCTGGCTCGAAGGACCAAATAATGTCTTGGTATATCATCGAATTGTTTGGAGAAAAAGCATCACAGATGCAAGACACTAGTAACTTGCTTACAGTGCTGTAGAAAGAAACCAAATATCTTGTGTTCATCAGACTTCAAGTGAAAACATGGTAAGGTCAAGATTGGGCCAGGATATAGTTACCAGTACTAAACCTAAAAGATTGCCGAATGAGATTTCATTATCCAGGGTCAGGCAGAATCTTTGCATGCAATTTCTAGATATCTGTAAATATCCACTTATGAAAAAACTGACCTGAAGAGGTAAATGTTTGTTAACTACTTATGCTAAATTTTTTTGATGTTATTTACTTGTGCTGTGTAAGTTTACCATCCAGCATGAAATTGATTGAACTTATCAATTATACTACACTGAACCTCCAGTTGTATCTGAGTTATTTTCCACCAAATCATAAAACTGGATTGTCATGAATAAGAGAGTAGTTGATGTGAAGTTTTTCTTTTCATGTTTGCATGTGTGAAGCTTGTTCCCTTAGTTTACTTATGCCTTGTATATCTATGTATGTTAAGCTGCTGAATTTTATGATCATGACTAAGCTTAGGGCAGTCTTAGATGGAAAGAGTCATTTACCATATGAGGTGCAAAGAAGAATGCATGTTTAACATATGCATACATACAGGCAAAGATATTATATATTACTTCGTAATAGATACCGGATTGTATATTCAGGCGCATGTAATCAGTTGAGGCAAACATACTTATTGGTAAGAGGCAGGTGCGTAGGAAAAAAGTATCGTAAAGACCACGCCTGCGCGACGAGTTTGCGTGGATTACGGAAATTGAGAAGTTACACGTCACATTTAAAAATGGTTTAACTGTTTCGGACGTGTTACCGCCAGAGACATTAAATACTTATAGACCGGCTGTCAGGGCTGCAACCTGCAGCATTATGGCGGCCATATTATTTATTACTTTAAACGCGGGAAATTCGAATTGCTACACTTCATTCCTGAATAGTAACCAATATAAATACTCAATAAAAATAAGGCAGAAAAAATTTCAAAAGATTTATATTTAGGTACATAAATAATTTTTACAATATAGTTTGTAACATTCTCAATATATTTTGAGCAATTTGCAGAAAACAATGACATTCTGAATGTAATTATATATGAGATATTTTGTTTTATTCTCTACCAAGTACATTATTTTGATTTATAAAAAAGTGTAACAGCTAATGCAACTGTGTTCAATATAACAAAATCATCAAATTTCCCACCATGACTTATCAAAAAGCAGTTAAATTTGCTGTAAGAATTCGATAAAATTATTCGCATTTGAATAGCAATGCCCTAGTTTTATTCTTACATAAATTGAAAAAATAATGTGAGAATGTTCTGTTTTAATAACAATTATAATCACTCAATATAAAAATACATTACAAAGAAACGCATATAATTATGATATGAAGGATTTCGCTGTCCACAAAACAATACTAACTTGTTAAATATTTGTCGAATGTTAGGCCCTCTTATACCTTCATGAATTAGAATTGTAACTGTTTTATCACCTATGATTTACTTAAAAGTTGTTGCTTCAGCTTTTGCACTTGCTTTGCATAATTACAGCATTTTTTATTTAATTTAAAGACCATGCAATCAGTTTTAGATTGTATTCTTTTCGGAAATGGAAATGCATAAAAGTGTTCAATTTGAATATGACCAATGCTATTCTTAACAGGTTCCTGAAAAGTAATTTCACAATGTGCTATCTGCTGTACTTCAGTTTGTGTTTCATTATTTGCATTTTCAGAAAAATGTGGTCTGCGTGCTTTAATTTTTGGTAACAGGCTGGCACTTATTGGATAATTAGTTTGCTCACAATGTATTTGAATTGGCTGAAGATCTCGGGGTGGAGTCTGCAAAAAATTCATAAAAACAAACCATATCTTACATAAAGATGACACCAGCACAGCATTTTCTTTTAAAAGTTTATTTGCATGTACCCTAAAATGTTCTGAGCATACTATATTTTAGAATGCTAAGATTCAAAGCCATCGGTTGAATAGGTGACGTTTTTTTAATAGCAACATAATCACACACTTATTTATTACAAACAACTTAAAAGCCCATTAACTATTAATTTAATAATAAAAGAATCACTCAATAGTTTTATTTTAAGTTAAAAGCACATGGAAAGAGGCAAGAAACAAAAAGCAAATTTCAAAATTCAAATATAACAAATTTAACCTATAAAACTTTGCAACTCTCCTTTTATACCTGACAGAAAAGTTATAAACATGGCGCCGATTCTGCCTAGAAAAATTTCCCCCAACCAAAAAATGCATTTCAACCTGACAGCCGGTCTATAAGTATTTAATGTCTCTGGTTACCGCCTATTTTGAGCATCACTTTTTTGCGCACGCGTGGTCTTTACGGTGAAATTTCCCGCCCCGCTTGCCCTTCACCGATAAAGATGTTTGCCTCAACCTTGAAACACAAAGTATATAATATCTTTGTATACAGGCTGGCATTTTGAAAAGTTTCAATGGGCCAACAAAGATGACACCACCCCCAACAAATGTTTTTCACTAACTGTGAATCATTTTGAATTTTCTCCGTCATCTCTTCACAAAATCGAATTCTATGATCATAGTGCATTTGCATCTTATAAGGGTAGAATTTATGCAACTTAAGAGCTCGTCCTACCATTTCTCGAGAAATTCCTGTGGCAGTTGCTGCTTTTTGAACAGATGGTGTTGGAGTTGCAGCAGCAAAATGACCTAAAATTTCTATCTAGGCTTCATCCAGTACTCTTGATCCAACTCTTTTCTTATTTGCCGCTGACTCTGTTTCTTCAAATTTGGTAATTAACTTACATAGATATGACTGACACTTTTTTCTGGGCATCTGGCATTAAAAACATAAATGAAAATAATTTCAACTCTTTTAACGTGTACACCATTGTGAAACTTGTAATAACACCAAAAGATTTTTGGATAATAAGGTTTACTGATAGAAGGAAGATCTATTTATTTGATAAGATGATTTTAAATACCAAAAATGCAGTTTTCCTGATAAGAAATACTTAAAATGCAATTACCGCCCAGAAAATAACAAAATTTGTACT
Organism: Ignelater luminosus; assembly: GCA_011009095.1. NCBI lineage: Eukaryota > Metazoa > Arthropoda > Insecta > Coleoptera > Elateridae > Ignelater > Ignelater luminosus. The sequence goes on from VTPC01090570.1 coordinate 419,453, forward strand.
TTAGGCAAGAAGAAATTACTCACACGTTCTTGCCAAATAAGCTAATGGTATTACACACATCTATGACTAGATGCAGAAAAAAAACGTTTTTTTGTCATTTACCTACTATTCAAGGGCAAAATACTTTTAATATAACCTCAATTTATATTTATATGTTGTAATCCTACATAATTCTGTATTACTTGTTCAGATATCAGGTTTTTTTTTCTCTCTTGTAAAACACTCTGTATATTTAACATATAATTAAGATTTGCAATCAATTTGGGCAGCCAAGTAGATTCATAAGCAAAATAGTATTAATGCTGAACCATGAAAAAACATTTTGAGGAATTGTGTTTTTTAATTACAATCAGTATCCTAGCATGCCAAACAAAAGTATACAGAGTGATTCTGCATGCAAAACCAACCAAAAAAAAAGGTCTTTTTACAAAGGGGATCTAGAATGCTTTATTACCCATTAAATTTAACAACTAAAAGAAACAAAATTTAAAAACAACAAATAAGTTAAAGGCTGGTATAACATAAAATCTGTAAATAATAGTATGCTGTGAAAATAGGTCATCCTATACATTTTATGCATTGAAAAGATGCAAAAAATAAATACGTGAAAAAATGTTTCTCCTTTAATACTAGAAAAACTGTTTATGTTTATAAAAAATAAACTTGCAAGTGACAATATTCAGTGACATTCAAAACTGCCATCACAGCAATCAGTTTTTGGGAATTTCTTGATAAAATAATAAAAATGACATTGCTTTATGTTAATTTAACTCTAATCTACTGGTGCAAGAATGGATGACCTATCTTTCACAACATGCTATTATTATTTATAGACCTTGGTACAGCATATTACAAAAAAATTGGATGTTTTGTTATTCAAACAACAATTCATTGGCACTTATATATTAATTTGTGTACATACATGAAAATTTAATCACAGTGGTGATAATCATACTTATAAAAATATTAATGATGTTTAAAACAGTAGAATTTCTATCTTTACAAATATTAATTAATTACATTTACTTAAAGACTGTTGGGTCAAACATCAACAGTTATCTCTTCTTCTTCATTGTCGGAGCCATCTGCATCGTTTACTAATATTGCATGAGGTAATGATGAAGATATTTTTGTATATGAATCAAGTACTGAAAGTAATTTGTATTTAATTGTTAAAATATTTCATTTTAAAGTTTCTTACCTTTTATGTTTGCGACCATTAAATGTTCATTCAATTGTTCTATAGTAAGACCAGGTTCCAATTCAACATTAACATTTTGCAGTAAAGGTTGTTTACGCATTTGTAACTGCTGTGGTCTTTGCTGCTGTGATTGCTGTCGCTGATGTTCTCCCAAGGGAATTGGTTGAAAAAGTTCCATCTGAGGTGTATGTGCTCGTACCTGCATAAATATTAAAGGAATAACTAAAAGTGTGATTATGAGATGTTTTTTTTTACAATAAATAGAAATCTAGTTTTCTAGCAACAAACATATACTGTTAAGCATATAGAAAATTGGACATAAATGCATATAACAAACATACAAGTCTATAAAATAATAATTATTATTAGTAATACTAATCAATGTATGGAAATTCAATTGGTTTAATATAAATATATAAAATGTATTGTTATATTTTAAATTAGCTAATACAATAGCTCGTAAAGAATAATTTATTTACGTTTAGACTCATATTAATTATAAAAACCTTGTTAAGACATAATAAAAATGTAATTTTAATTTGTATACCTTGCGTATAAATCAGAATTGGCCATTTTATAGTGAAATACAAATAATTCCCTTTTTATTTAATTATAAAATTTGATATACACATCAATAAATTTAATTATTAGCTGATACTAACCAAAATTAAGGGAGTAATAGTTAGCGTTAGTTTCTAAATCTCTTGGATATTTACATAATTCGGTAAGTATCATCAATATAACTTTTAACAATCTCTTTAAATTCTCATTCACACACATCTGTATCTTTATTTCTTATCAAATTTCTGTCAATTATATCAATAATGTAATCGAGTCATTTTTGAGAACAAAAACAATTATTAAGGAAATTTGCTAAAAATAAATAATAAAATAACAGAAAACTTAGCCTTTCAATTTCCATTAAAAAATAAATCTACTAAAATTATAAAATAGCAAACATACTTTATTTCCATCAGGACGGTGGGGATTTCGACAACCTCTACACTTGCATTCCATACATGGTTTACTTTCAACATAACATGGACAGCGTTGACCACAGCAAGTTAATTTTCCAGGGGTTGCAGTTGCATTTCCACAACGACAACCACGACGTGATTTTAAGACCACTTTGTTGGTTGGTTTTTTAAAAACTGCCCCCCTAAAAATAAAGTATTTATTGACAATCTTGATCTTTTTGATATATTTTGTACACTTTACCTTATTACAATTATCCTTCTTCATTTGTGTATTTTTATGTGCTTTACTATCAGAATTCAAATCTTTCGGTTTACGTTTAATCGTTATTTTATTACCTGAACCAGCATACATAACGGAGTATAATGTACTGCCATTAGTAACATTTGATACATTAGAGTTAATCAACATACCCCTATTTTTATCAGTCTGTGCAAGTTGTAAAGTCTGAGTGGAGGAGTTGGTGTATATACATGGTAATATACTGTAGACTGACTTTGATAATCCCACGTTGATCTGATAATCGTCCTGAAAAGCTGCGCCTTCTTTTATCAACATTATAAGATTACCAGCACCTCGTTCAACACCAGAAGCCAAATTACTTTGTGAAGCTTGTTCTGCCAATCTTCTAAATATCCCTGAATTAATTAACATTATACACATCTTTTTGTAACACTGAAGCAGTATTCGTAAAGTTTTATTTTCAGTATACATTTTACAGTCTTTACACCAAACACAAGCAGGTTTTATTTTCTTCCGACCACCTTTGCATTTTCTACATAGGTGATGTTGACATTTTCCAATCGTAGGTGTTTGTGGATCAATTAGAAGGTTACCACAAACAACACAACATAAGGAATTGCGTAAATAAGGAGCTAAACGATATAAGTCTCTCCAGGTACTAGGATTGTTTGGATCGGATTTTAAAATGATCTGATTTGTGGTTATGTACAAACTTGTAGAATTCATTCTCGCCATCGCAATAACTTAAAACTGTCTTTACTTAACCGTTAATTATTATATTATCTTACAATAATAACATTCACAGTATTCACCGTTCAACGTTTTTCTAAATAACATAATAAACTACGATTTTCTGTCGCTCGCTTAAATTCCCTGGGTGTGGAATTTCTTTAGGTATTTTGGCGCCATACTCAACTATCGTTTTGATTTATAAACATCTTTTTATAATTTAAGTCTTACTGTTCACTTATAACACTGACTTTTTCTAATTTATTTAGTTTATCCAAAAGTAAGTCATAAACCTATAAACAAAACCTTTGAACGGCATAATAGATCAACCAATAACGAACCATTAATCAGTGGCGTAACACAATAGTTAGTTATAAGGCTATAAACAAAGTAAAATTCATTGGTGCAGAAATTACCTCTGAAATTGAAAAAGATTTTTTTACGTTTCCCTTTTATAATTAAATAGCTATTTAATTTTAATTGATATAGCTATTTATATATCAATAATAAAACCCAAAAAGAAATCATTTAAATCGCAGTGTTGCCAATCCAAACTCTGTTTACACTGTATTTATTTCTCGCTATATTAAAAATTTATTTTGAAAAAGAATCAAAACGCCCTTATGTATTACTTTTATTGTGCATAGTCAGAGAAAAAGAACAAAGAGTTTCTGCGTACATAGAAATAAATATCCGCTTCTTGCGGTATATCAGTAGAAAATATCATGTGCAAACATCTATAAAAAAATCCTGCCTAATTTTCCATAAGTAGACTAATTTCTCAAAACATGGAAAAATCCCGCCAATTGGCAACATTGTTAAATTGTTATAAGCTTTAAGAATATGGAAAAAATAAAAACTTAAAGTAAAAAATTAAATTATACACCTAATGAAATGTAACTTTACAGGTAAATGATTAAAAAAAAACTGGATTGGACTAAACTTGTATGGTTGACAACATTGACTTTATATGTAAAGATAGTAATGAAATTATTTACCTACATATTATTATATTATCGATTAATTATTATCTAGAGTCTTTTTTAATGTATTCAGTTGACATTGTTAACATAAACAAACATAACCTATCAAGTGATCAGAGCGTATTCAAAACGGTTTATCTTTGCATCTAACGAGATTTATGACGTCACAAAGAAACCATCTTTGAACCATTAGACGAACACGCTGCATGGCGAAAAAATGGCTCTGAAGATTTTAAACAATCAAGCGACGATTAAGTTAGGTCACCTGCCGCCACTTTATTTTAAACTCAATTCACACTACGCGTGCGGACATTCCGGCTTCGAGTGCGAAGCGAGGCAGTCGACCCGGTCTCCAGCGAGAGCGTGGCGCATCGGCGACGAAGAGTACGGGCTCAACCACCAACGCGGTAATCGGGGGGGCTACCGCCATCCCACCCTCCAGAGTCTGTGTATGGGGGGCACAGGCCTGGCCCAATTTCCACCGCCAACGGAGCGACTTGAGGGCGCACTGCTGCATCATCCCACCGACCGTCGGTCTTCAGGAATTGGGGAGCCAGAAGACCGCGACCGCCACTCATCCTACCAACCCTAGATGCAGTAGATGGATCAACGGCCGCTCCACCACCACCCGGTGCCTGCGTAGGGGTGCGTAGGCCCGGCCAACTCCATCCAAACATCTCAGCCTCATCCGATCGGCCCGGGTAGCTACCGGGCCGTGATCACCAAATCCTTTCCTTTCCAAATCCTTGAGCCCTAAGGCTCCTCGAGGTACCATCACCACTGCGCCCGGAAATTCTTCGCCAATCCGCTACTCTTCCCGCCAAATCCTTTCCCGCCAATAATTCCCGTTTCACCACACCCACTCCACACTGTTCTCACTGGGTTTTTCCGTGGTTTCCCCAGTGGTTAAGGCAAATGCCGGAACAGTTTTGCACTAGTCCACGGCACACTAAACACACCTAGACACTTACACACCACTACACTAACATATACACACTCTCACACTTCTCATTACACAATTCCAACACCGTTCTGAAAAGAACCATCGCGTTGAACTCCTCGTCGTCTCTGTGTGACGGCTCGCTGGCCGTCCTTGGGTATGCCAACCAACCTGGGTCATCGACATCGACATCGGCGGGGATTATGGAGGACCTGCTTCCGGCCTGCTTCACCGTCGCCACCATCCATCACCCCGGGGACGGGCGTGCGGACTGCTTGGTACGTGACATGACATCGACTACCACCAACTTCCTTCTCCATCGTACCGCTCCGTCGACTTTCCTATCCTCCAACAATCCACTTCTCCAGGCTTAAGAGAGGTTAAGTCCTCTAAGGAGCCAGCAGCCTACGGCGGTAAATTACATTGACTGATGATGATGACTACGCGTGCCACGTGCGTGTTCTCATATGCAACTATTGCGTGCGTTTCTTCTGCATTTCGTTGAAGCTGCATGAAGAAGCATGGACCTATTCACACTGCGCGTGCTGCTAGCTTTTTTAGGGTTTTATGGTTTAATAAGGTTTTAATATGTTGGCAATATTTAGCAGAATAAAAATAAAAACGTCACATGCGTTTTTTTATTTTGAAAAAGGCGCGATCTTGTGAATCATTTTTTAAATAATATATTAATATCAGTTGATATGAGTCTATAATTAATTACACTATATAAAAAAAAACCTACACAATTCAAGAACATCATATGTTAAATGCTACTGCAAACGTTAAAATGAAAACAAAAAGACTTTAAACCACAGTTTTAAACATTCTAACCTAACGAACCTACTCAACCTTAGCAGTTTTTTTCCACGGCAATACCAACATTGTTATTTTAGATTGGTAGGAATAAAAACACCAAGTTTTCCACTAGAAATGCGGAAAAAAATCAAACAAGTTCTAAATTCGTGCGTCAGCACGCGGGGTGCTCATGCATTGACGAGAAGCGTGGTGTGAATATGGTGGAAACGCATGCAACTGGATTGCATGCAATAATTGCACGCGTGGGCACGCGTAGTGTGAATTGGGCTTTAAAAGCGTTTTAACTCACCACTTTCACAATTATGACAGATTGCTGTAAAACAGCAGGTACTATTAATTTCGTAGCAGCCGCGCAACCGTTTTGGAATAAACCTAATTAACCCAAATAACTCTATCATGTAATTTGTATGAACAAATCAGAAATGTGAGTTGATAGCGTTACCAAAAGGCATTAACAATAACTTTTCTCTAAAATTTACATTCTAATAACCTCAAACTTATAAACTGATGCTTTAAACTAGTCAAATTTGATGCACCCGTAGCGAAGAGAAGATTGCTATTGAGCTCAATTTGCGATCGTTTTTTGTCTGGTGTCGGTACTTTATCTGGTTTTAACTGGTTTTGACCCATGACCCCTTTTGTCCCCTCTATAGTCACGCTGCTGATTCAAACTTCAAAGCATTGGAATCACGGGGATGATAGGTGTATGGCAATTTTGCTTTTGGCTGTATAAACGTATATTCGTAATTTCAAAAATAAATAGAACTCGCATTAAGTTGGAAGTTGTGTGGATTATATGACTTTTAAATGAGTTCATATATAGATAAACAATACTTTGAAACTAAAGTGATTTTCTATTTTATTAGATTTTAAAAAAATAAATTTTCATTATCACGTTTGTTCTTTCCAAGGTTCTTTCAAACGTTTTTTTGAAAAAAAAAAGAAATCTACATTCCAGTACCATCGACATAAACGATTAGCACCTAATTTGAAAAACAGTACAATTTATTCCAAAATAAAAAAAGATTAATGCGGTCCTGTTCGTTGTCTATTTACAAAATATTATTTTTACTGGGAGTTTCTCATCTTCATCACTCTATTCATCTATTATATTTTATACGACGCGTTTGGCAGGGGGGGGAGAGTAAATTATTATTGGTGTTATTGGTAGATCATGTGCGCATGTACGGTAGGATTAAACTATAGTTATAGGTCTTGTGCTGGGAAGTAAATAAATATCTATGATTTAATATTGGAAAAAGCTTCTCCATATTTCGTATACAATATTATGAAAGTATGTGAATGTGAGAATCCTTTAGCAAATGCGATCTTATGATGGCGGCTCCTTTGTTTTTACGTTGGATAACACTGTTGATGATTTTACCATTTCACAAGTGTTTAGATCAAGGTTTGTTGTGTGTACATGCTTGTTGCTGCTATGTTTAATGTCATGTTACAGCTTCATTTTATGGCAACAGTTTTGTTTCAATTCCACTAAAGGAAGCTAAAGGTTATACAGATATACGCTTCAAGTTTCGAACGCATTTGTCAGATGCATTACTTCTTTTGGTAGCTGGAACTACCGATTATTGCATTTTAAGATTAGATGATGGTGCATTAAAATTAAACATTAATTTGGGTTCTGGTGAATTTGAAGTATCTTCACCAGCGGGTGTTAAGTTAAACGATTTAGAATGGCACAAAGTGTCTGTTACTCGAAGGGAAGCAAATCTGTCTTTAGTTATTGATAACTTTCACTCAGTAAAGTAGGTGGAATGCATTGATATAGGTGTACTAGCTTAGTTTGAACATGGTTATGCTATTTTAGGAAACGTCTTCCGGGAAAGTTCTTCGAATTAAATGTACACTATGGATTATATGTGGGGGGACATGGAAATTACACTGACATGTTTTTTGGGCATCTTGAGAGTTTTCGTGGTTGTCTAGCTGATTTAGTATACAATGGAATCTCTATTTTAGAAAGAGCTAGACATCGACAAACGCAAACAACGACAGTTCAAAGTGTTACATGGAACTGTGCAGCTGAGTTCGATGCTGATATTAATCAGCCCATTAGTTTTATAAATGATGCTGCTTTTCTAACTGTACTAACTTCATCTACACCAGATTTTTTAACATGGCAATTAGAACTAAAAACATTGTCAGAAAAGAGTGCTATTATATTATATAATACTGGCGTACCCCTCAAATTAGATACTTTATCTTTGGAGTTGTGGAAAGGTAAACTGCGAGTTATGTTGAAATTAGGTGATAATAAAATTGTTGAATTAACAAATGATGTATTTGTTGCTGATGGACATTGGCATAAAGTATTAGTACGTGTTAAATCATCTGTAGTAGAATTAAATGTTGATTCTCGGATTAAAAATATGAAAATAGCTAAACTTGTTGGATATACATGGGAAACAAATGAAGTACTATATGTAGGAGGTGTAGAACCCACAAAACGTTCTAGAGTAATATCTAAAGGATTAAAAATACCCGATGGTGGCTTTAAAGGTTGCATACGACATTTAAAAGTAAACGAGCAACATGTAGGATTACGTAATGCTCGTGTAACGGAAGGTTTATTAAATGGATGCGTATGGCAGTTTCCTTGTTTAACAAAAAATCCTTGTAATGATGAAGGTATGTGTGTTCAACAAGGCTTGGACTCCTATCAGTGTTTGTGTAAATCTGATCTATGTACAAATTCTACTAATGCAAAAGGAGAGAAAGTAATTTCAAGAGGAAGCTTAGCTACCGATTTGGAACTTCTAATACTGGAACCTCTTCAAGTTATAGAAGGCCAAAGTGCATTAATAACCACTGCGAATCTACATGTTGTTTTGGATTATCCAAAGTATGGCGTTAGTGAATTAGGAGTAATATTTCATATTATCGAGGTTCCTGAACATGGAAGTGTTGTAATTGATGTATGGCCGCATGAGAAAAATTCATTTACGTTATCCGACATATCAAAAGATAAAGTTTATTATGTTCATGATGGTTCAGAACATGCTCAAGATCATATTATTATGGAAGTTGAATTTTCTGCTGCTGACTCATTTATTCTTCCAGTTTATCTACAGGGTAGATTTCGATTAGTACTGATTGCCAATATAACACCAGTAAATGATCCTCCTTTGCTAAATATCTCTTCTACTACAGTATTAAGATTAGCTAGGGTAAGCTGCTATTTATTAGGTTGCATGATTTTGTTTGACATAGGTTACTAAACTGTTCAATATTCACTTTATTTTGCTATGAAATACTTTTTTGCTATTTAATCCATACGAAAGTTTTATAAGTTTTAGTGTATGGGAATGAAGATAATCCTTTTTTTATCATTGATTTAATGGATGTTAAATTATATTAATGTTTTTATTTGTGTAAGGTTAATATGCTGTCTCTAACAATTGGTGCCGCATGTTTAGTTGCAGTATCACGCAGGTAAGATGACATGCGAATTATAATAAAGTGTAGTAATTTTAATGTTGTTGCTTGAGAATGGTCATGACAGTTTATTTTTTGACAGCTTATTTAGTGACAGGAAAATGATAAATGTATTTTTCAGGGCACCAAAAAGATAATAAATAGAGAACTACTACATGCAAACGATCCAGATACCTCCTCCAAGCAGTTGGTTTTTAGTGTTGTAGATTCTGGTTCGGGCCACTTGGAGCATGTGAAAAAATCAGGAATTTCAATTTCTTCTTTTACCCAACAAGAAATTGATAATAATGAGATTGTATTTGTACATCATACTACTGAAGCTGATGATGCCTATCTATCATTGAGAGTTTCGGATGGAATAGAAACTAGCAAAGTGTCTAAGTTACGTATATCGGCTTTTCCACATTATTGGAGAATTCATAATAATACTGGATTGATCTTGATACATGATACTCATTCTCTTATAACTTCTTTCAATTTAAGTTTTATTTCAAACGTACCGGGTGGGTTGGAAACAGCAAAATATTATATAATACAAGAACCACAGTTTGGTGTAGTGGAAACTGAAACAAATTCTAATATGTGGAAAAAAGCACTTGCGTTTACAAGTGAAGATCTAAGAAGGCATAGAGTTAGATATCGCCATACTGGTGGTAGACCTACATATGATGAATTTCAAGTAAGTCATTTGTTCAAATTCAAATAAAATAAAATAGAAAAAAAGATTGAATGTAAATGGAAACAGTTTGAATAAAGGCTTTAAATATACAGGGTGTTTAAAAACAATATTGACAAACTTATAGGGTAGATTTCCTGTGATAAGACTAGCATTCTTCTCAGTTCAGATTTGTTTAGGAATTATCAATCTTTAAAGTTAAGAAATGACATATTAAAGAATTCAAACTTGCGCTTGTACAGTTGTTATTTATAAAGTTATAAAGAAATAAACTAGCAGTGTCTATTCACAAATACATCCTGCATGCTTTAAGTTAGTGTGTGCCAAAAAATGTGACCTCGGAATAAAATTAAATTTGTATGTTCAGGAACTTACTTGAAAATTAACAACAAATAGTTGAAGATCAGATTTAGAATCAATAACGTTTTATCTTTGTAATCATCACTTGAGAAGCAATCTAGGATGTCAAAATATATAGGGTGTTTCATTAAGCCAAAGAAATCTTATTATGAAATACCCTGTATATTCTAACATTCATAGGTTCTTTGTTGAATGGTGATTACAGTAATATTCCAGATAACTGGAATCAGTATATATTCTTTCAGATAGTGGATCATCTCTTATTATCCCAATTGTTGGTGTTGTTCTGAAACACCCTGTATTCATCTTGTGTACACAAAAGAACAATTTAATGACTCAAATAACAACTTTGTTGTTCTAAAGGAACTCTGAGATTGATTATAAACCCTTTTATGTCTTTGTGAAATAGGGATTGAAGTTAATATTTTACTTTCCAGTTTCGCACTACATTGAATGGTTCAGCTACGTATACATTTCGAATTACTTTCAGAAAATGTAGTCTTGTAAAAGCAGCTTCTGAATCATTACAATTACGAGACAGAAAACAGGACTTGATAACTCAAAAGCAGTTAGAATATAAAACAGAACCAATAACAGTATCTACTATGTCAATATTATTTGTACTAAATCGTATTCCTAAGTATGGTTATTTATTCTTATCAAATTCTAAGTATCGCATTGGCATTGAACATTCCTTCACACAAGAAGATGTGATTGCAAAGAATATTAATTATTGTCTATATCATACATCTTATTCTTATGTTCTTGATAGTTTTACATATACAGTGATGGCACCTGGATGTAAGAACATAACTGGAAATGTTACAATCGAGTATTTTCCATCTGAAGAAACTTCTTCTAAGGTGCAAGTAACTTTAAATCGTATGCAAGTGCAGGAAGGGGCAACAGTCAACATAGATTCTAAACATTTAAACATAATAAGTAATCTAGTAACTGATTTACAATTTAATATTACACAAAGGCCTCATTTTGGACATTTGCAAGTAAAAGAAGATGCTCGTATACGTGATAACACCGATTATTTTTCCTTAAATGAACTTGCTTCTAATCGACTGTTTTATATTCATGATGATTCTGAGACTAAATATGACTCATTCCATTTTTTAGCATTGTCTAAATCTAAATATGAAGATTTTCAGTATACAGAAACATTCCATATTGATATTATGTTAAAAAATGATAACAGCCCAATGCGTCTAATTGATAAAGTGTTTCATGTTGTTGTTAATAGTCAAAAACTACTAACTGGCAATGATCTAAAGTATTCTGATGCTGATTTAGATACTAAAGCTTCAGATATAGTTTATACTTGTCGTGAATTACCGAATGGTCAATTGTACAGTTCGAAGAATTCATCTTTGAAAGTCCTTGAGTTTTCACAGAAGGATTTGGATGATGAAGGACTACTTTTTAAACATAGTGGACCTAAATATGGAAAAATTAAATTATGGATTACGGATGGCCATTTCAACGTTGATGGAATATTAGAAGTCCAAGCATCTGCACCATTTGTTAAAATTAATAATAACAAAAAGTTAATTACTCAGCGTGGTAAATGGGCGGTTATTTCAAATCAACATCTGTCAGTTGAAACAAATTTATTTGCATCTGATGAAGATGTTTTATATGAGATTGTAACAAAACCTGCATATGGAAATATTGTAACTTCTCAGAATTTAGAGGTATACTTGCGATTAATCTGATTTACAAATATATATAAGGAAAACAATATTAATATTTTACTATTTTAGGAAGTTAAGAATTTTACACAAGCACAGATAAAGAACGGGCAAGTTTTTTATGTGCATGAAGAAAGTAGTAATTCCGTTAGTGCAGATCAAGTACAACTACGTATTCGTTGTAAAGATGCTATTAATGTAACACAACTTAATATATGGATGTTGCCTGCTAGTTATTGGGATCCATTGATAGTAAAGAATTCTCGTACTTTATTAGTTGAAGAATCTACTAGTGCAGTAATAGATAGAAGTATTATTGAGGTAAATGTAAATGTCAAATAAAAGTGGAAATAATTAATATTTTTATTTACCTCATTATGTTGCCAACTGCTGCACACTAAATTCAATTATGTTGTGTAATAAAAGTTTTATTTGAGGTTATATGTATACAATTGTTGAACAGAAAGTAGCATAAAATGTCATAGTAAATATTTCAAAATACAAAGATCGACAGGCTGATATTATACTGGTATCAGTCAAAAAAAATATTTATTATTTAATAATGTTTGTTAAACATTTAATGAAGTAGTAGGCTATTTGTGGAGTTATCAAATTTCATAGTACAGTAAAACCCGCTTAATAGAAGCTCGGTTATAAGAATATCCCGCTTTAAGGAATAAAAATTCAATGTCCCAAATCAGTGCCATTTAATCCTTAACAAACTTTATCGCTTAAAAGAATATCGCATAATAGAATAATATCGGATAATGTAATAATTTCAGCATGAGAACTAACAAAAATGTATCGGATAATGGAATAATCTAGGAAAAAAAAACTGGAAAGAAAAATACAATTAATAGTCGACAAATTATGGTGTATGACTGATGTCGCTTTCTTGAAACATAACGGTACACGGGCGTCATAAATCTATCAGTCTCTAATAATACATGTGAAGGTGAATGTTTCTTTCTTGTACCATTGTTAAATTTACTTAAATTAGTGTTTACGCCTTTTAATCTTCTTTAAAGTATGTTGTTTAGCATTTCAAGATTTTGCCGGTTGTTTCTTTTTACTTCCTCTTACTTAAATTTATTTATATGTAGGCACCATAAATAAAAATTTTAACGGATATTGTTCACACAAACTAGTCTCAAAACATGCCACTTTTAAAAGGAAATTAAATAAATCCTTAAATTGTGTTTATTTAAGCCTTACTATAAGTACAGAGTTGCAAAGCTTTACCGTGGTTTTATTGAGAACAAAGATGACGTTTCTGAATGGTCATCAGTACCTGGCCAGAAAGTAACAAGCGCTTGTTCTGTAATAAGAAGGTTTGTCGAACATTAAACATTGAACATTATTATAGTTTAGAACAATAAATAACAAATCTATTGTGTAAACATAAAAAACAATCTAAAATTACTGACTGTTTTGTAAAAACATAATTTTAATTTAATTTATGGACATTGTAATTAAATTAGATTTAATAATTGTTTCAATAGATAAGTAATACAGTATTCTTACTTTTATTTTACTTAAAGCTGTGATAAATAACGCTGAAAGTTTTATTGTAGGTATGAATCTCAACTGATGTGCAATAACCTCAATTTGTCTTGCAGAATTCTGACAATCCTAAAATCGGTTAATGGAATATACCGATTATTGGAATAATTCTCCTTTGTCCAAATGCTATTTCAATAAGCGGGTTTTACTGTATTTGCAAGATTTTATCAATATCAAATTTGCTTTTCTTGCATGATTATTTTTGACGTAAGTTAATTTCTATATTAAAATTATTATTGTAGGTATCTCAAGCTGATGATGTACCAGTTAGTGATATAGTGTATACTATAGCTGAATATCCCCAAAATGGATACCTTAGCATTGTTCCGGGATCATCGAGCGATATTAATGAAACTTCTAGTATTACTAGTTTTACACAAGCGTTAATTAATGAAAACCGTCTTGTGTATGTACAATCTAGATCTAATGAAACAAAAGACAGGGTCATTTTTAATGTTACTAATAGCATGGTTTGGCTATATGGCCTTATTTTGGATATTAAAATAATTCCCGAACATCTCTATTTGGGAAGTAATGGTTTAAATGTAAATGAAGGTGGAGCAACTACGTTTACAGAAACACAGTTATTTGTTCGTACAGATTATTACAAATTAAGAGTCATAGAATATATTATTTTACAACAACCAGTTTATGGTTGGGTAGAAAGTCGTGGTAGAAACAAGAAGCTCAATGGTTTTACTCATGAAGAGTTAATTGCAGGCAAAATACAATATAAACATGATGATTCAGAAAATCTACATGATGAAATAGTTATTGTGGGTATAGCTGATATGAAACGAAGTCTACCTGTAGTAATTCCAATAAATGTAATACCTGTAAATGATCAAAAACCGCAACTTATTAATAATACTGGACTTACAATGTGGGAAGGGGGAATGTCAGTTATCACTAATTCTATGTTAGGTAACTAATTTATAATTTTATGTATTGTGAAAAAAGTTATAGTTAACAGTTAATAAAATAGTTATAAAGATATTTAATATTAGAAATCTGCAAAATCATAAAATCATGTGTGTGTTATTACAGCTACAGTTGATGCAGATTATCCATCAGACACACTTCGCTATCAAGTATTAGGTTGTTGGTGGGGTAATGTCTCCATCATTTCGGAACCTGGTACATCCCTTCGATTTTTTACACAAGAGTTGATAGATAAGGGTGTTGTAGTATTTCGACATCAAAGTAAATATATAATACTTTAAAATAAATGATTTGTAATATTCATTAATATTTCAGATGGTAGTGAAGCTAAATTCACATTTAATGTTAGCGATGGATTGCATAGTACTGAAGCATATTCATTTTTAATAAAAACAAAGCCTGTAGTACTTGAATTACATGAGAGATCCACACTTCATGTTTTTCCACTTCAGAAGAAGCTTTTAACTTCTGACAACTTATTTTCATCTGTTTCTGATCCCACTAGAACAATATATTTCAAAATTACTAGTCCCCCACTTTTGGGTCGTTTACTTACACGATCTGATATGAAAGACAATATTTTTCAGGTAATAAATAGATTTACACAGACTGATATAAATGATGGGAAAATTTTTTATGAACATACCCATCCCTTTGATGATTTATATGCAGACGATTCATTCACTTTTACTGTAGAATCACACCTAGCCCCATCTTTAATTGATCAGGTAATATTTATAAATTTAATATTTTATTTAAATGTTATATTCAATAAAACAACTTTTAGAAATTTAAAATCGACATCTCTGTATCATCAGGTGGTCTTGATGCTTATATTAATATACCAAAGATAAATGTGGATGAAGGTGGCATAACTAATATTAAATTAAATTTATCTGGAGTAGTTTCATTTTTGGAAAATCATGCCGGTCTTAAATCACCAATTATTCATGCATCTATTATTATGCCATCAACACATGGTCAAGTGTATTACCAACAATCCTCAAACATAAGTATATTTACCCAACAACAGTTGGAAGCTGGTCTTTTATACTACCAACATGATCATTCTGATTCACTGCAAGATAATGTTTATTTATCACTATACCTCATCCCTGGTTATATAATTCTATGCAATGTTACAATTCCTATTGAAATTAATCCAATCAATGATCAACCATTCAAGCTTGTTACTCCTGCACCACATTTTACTGTTGTGCAAGGTGAAAATCACACAGTTAAATCCAGCGAATTATCTACAGAAGATGCAGATACGGTATCAGCAAATATACATTATGATATAATATCTGGACCATTAGAAGGTCACCTTATTCTCTTACCAGAACTTATATCTGTTAGTCATTTTTCCCAAGAAGATATTGATCAGGGTAGATTGGTATACGTTCATGATGGTCTTTCTCTTACTGATGTGTTTCATTTACGAGTATGGGATGGAAAATTCAGGCATGATTATACTGTACTAAATATACAAGTAATACCAGTCAGTATGAATGTTTCTATTGGCCTACCTTTATACCTTCAACAAGGTTCTAATGTTGTATTATTTTCACGTAAACAATTTGTCGTCGAAACAAATGCCAATGTAGATAAGATACGTTATATTATAAAAGATGGTCCTAAGCATGGATTGTTGTATGTAAAAGATACTCCAGCTACGGCATTTGGACAGGCTGAATTGGACAATGATGATGTTATGTATATGCAAACTGATATGACAACGGCTAATGATAGTGTTAAGATATTTGCTGGCCTAATCTCTGGAAATACATCAGTAGGCGAACAAGTAGAAGTATTTATAAAAGTACAACCGCTCATGCAAATACGAAATTTCACTGTTGTTAGTGGTATAAGTAATCGTCTTACTGTTAGCATTTTAGATGCTACACCTTTAGCAAAATTAACAAATAGTAATCCTTGCTATACAATTATTCGTTCTCCTCGATATGGGCAGATAAGAAAAATAATTAGAAGCTCGGGAGAAACACGAAACGTTGTGGATGTCATTGTGAGTAGCTTTACACACGAAGAGGTGCAAAGTGGCCTTATTTACTTAGTAGCAAAAAATGTAGAAGTTGGATGGGAAGGTCTTCAAGATGAATTGCATTTTATATTAGCAGCCACTATTTTTCAACCTGCTGTAGGAAAATTAAAAATTATGATAAAGTCCACTTTACATGGTGATATATACTCAACAATGGCAAGTCCTAGTGATCCGGCCGGTAGAGAAGGGGGAATGTATATGGCAAGTCCAAATATGACCAGAGATTATTTTTTGATAGGTAAGTTTATACTTTTGTAATTAATCTATTGCATCTTGGTGGGTAATTCTTGCATTGTTCTTTACAGTAAGCATGGTTATAGGAGTGATCGTTCTCGGTGTCACTGTAATTGTGGTAATTAAATGTCGCACATTAGGACCAGATGTAAATAAAGAAGAACAATCTATTCAACCTATCCCTTTACCTCGACCTCCAGATGCTTTGATGGCAACACCGTCCCCCATAAAGCAACATGTACACGATGGATTTGCTTCTCCTCTTCCTGCTGCACTGCCTCAATGTAAAGTAACTCCTTTAAGTGAAACACATACTAGGTACCCTTATGGCATAGAAGAACATCTTGATGATTGGAGTAGTTGTGATGCGTCAGATCCATCGTGTCCAACTAGAAATAACATAATGTTGCGTAGAAACCAATACTGGGTTTGATTGCTTTGCATAATATGTAAAGCCTGTCCTACTAAGTTGGTGTAGCATTTAATGGACTTGCTTTTTATATTATTCTACCACATATTGTTGTCATTATCTACTTAAGAAAATGTGTGTTGTGTGAAACAAAATAGTTTAACAGAGAGACTATTATATATTATAGAGTCATTGGCCTACTTATATTATTTATTACTAGTTGCAATCTTTTATACATATTATTAGTTTATTGAGTGTTTAACTATGTATTTTTTGTACTTGAACACAAAAACCATTAAATTTTTGTTTGAAATATAATTTGAAGAAAAAACTTTTTGTATTCCTTTCCCTTTATAAACACCAGCTTAATATAATAATAATCCTCAAACGGAATAGAAACAAAATGGCTGCAAATTTTACCTTACCAAAGTAAAATTTAGAAATTTCTTAGAATCATCTTAATAAAAGTCATGGCCAACCGATGTCTGCATAAAAAGGATGTAGTTGAAATCTCAATGATTTTTAAAAATTAAGGATTGAAGTTTAGCTTTATAAGATTTTAAAAAAAGAAATATTCAATGTTTATTAATCATTATATGCAAGCGACTCATTAATCTTGAAACATTTTACGAGTACTGCCAAAAGTGTTAAGTTTAGATATCCATAGGCAATGGATAAGGAACAAGAAAATACCAAAAATTATAGGGTGTTCCATTTATTTACATTTTAGAATTTTAGAAGATGATGATTCTATACCATTTTTCTCAGTAACATCTTTTGATATTTTTGCATATACAGTATGGAAGTGATCGAGCTAGAAATGCAAGTTGCATAAATAACTAGACAATTGTAGTATGTTATTGTCATTAGTTCACGTTATCTTAATTTTTACAATTGAACTTGAAATACTGCCGAAAATAAAATTTAAAAGCTATAGTTAACCATTAATTTATGTAATGGCACCTAAAAAAATGACATGTTATGTGGGCAATGGAATAATAACTCTGATATGTGTAACTGTAACAGTTCGCCTCTCAAATATTGTAGATAAGCATGAGCTCTTCTTCACTAATGTAAAATGTTTCTTTTCATATGCTCTTATGGATTTTTGTATTTCCTGTTTGTGTCCATACTGTATATAGTTTAGTATACTTATTTTCAAAAACACTGCTGATATTTTTAAGAACTGTTTGACACTATGCTAAATTTTCTAAAAAATTTTCAATCGTTGCAAACAGAGTTTACATAGAAATTTTTGTAAAACATGTTCTAAAAATTGGTAAATTTCTTGCAGAAAATGCGCAGGTAACGCAAGCACGTTCATGCACAAACCGACATCAGCTCTGATCAGCTGATCGTCTGCTTGCTTCTCTCTTCTCTATTATTTGAGGTTATGTGTACGAGTCGCATTAAAGGTTGATTGAAGGTCACTCCAAACAGCTGTAAATCGATTGATATTTGATATTGCGCACGCCCACATCAAAAATTTTGTAAAAACATTATGCATAGTTCCATACAATTCGCAACAACAACATACCAAAAATTTTCAAAGAAATTTTTGTAAAAATTCTTTTATAAAATTTCCACAAAATTTAGCCTAGTGTCAAACAGCTCTAATACAAAACAGAAAAACAGGTAATTCTGTAATATATTCTTTTGCTCTTGCAATTGGCCCACTAATCCATAGGTGTCTGTCAGCTTTTTCTCCAAGATTATCTATGTGTTGTTGCACAAATATGTTTTGTTAAAAATAGATATTTTATTAAAACTTCAATTATTTCTAAAAGATCAAAGTAATATTATTTATTAATTATATACAGATATGTACAAAAACAAAATATAGTAACATTCTTAAGTAGCTACAGTAACATTTTCCAAGGACAGTCTTGAACGTACTTCACTAGCTGTTGGTCGCATTTCTGGACCTGACGCCAACATTAAATTTAACAAATCACACTGAAAACATATCCAATTACAATCGATGACAAATTTGAAAAGTTTCAGTTTACCTCTTTATAAAATTTGCAGGTGAAATCTTTGGGATAGATATTCTTCCTGAGATCAGTCAAAACCGAAATTCGTTCCATTTCTGTTTTAAATGCAACTAGTAATTCAAAAAATATAATACCTAGTGAATATATATCCACTTTATAATCATACTGGCTGCCTTCCAGTTGTTCAGGGCTCATATATAAATGAGTTCCTAAAATAAATTGAGTGCAATAATCGTTTTTGAATTTATATGTCTTTTAATACCAACGGCGTTTGTGTAACTTTCTTGTAACAAAGAATTTGATATATCATCTTGATTACCATCATATTCTTTTATACTAGTTACAAGACCAAAATCGCCAACTTTAACTTGTCCTTCTAATGAAAAAAAGATATTGCTAGGCTGAAACAAAAACCAAATTTCAATTGTTAAAATAAAAATTTTCAATATGTACGCACTCATTGATAATTCTAATGTATATATTACCTTGAGATCTCTATGTATTAATCCTCGAAAATGAACATATTCTACAGCATCTACGATCTGCTCAAATATATTCAAAATTTCCGAGTGATTACGGTTTGGATTATTACATAACCAGTCTTTTAAACTTTCTTTAGAGCACAATTGCATTTGAATATATAAAAACACTGGTGCTGGACGTTCATTATATACAATTTGAGAATAAGAACATTCTTCTGACATTTCATGTTCGCTTTTATAAATAACATTACATGAACTAGAAGCTTGCAATGATGTAGCTGTAGTGGAACTATTTTCAAATACAATTGATGATGATTCTTGATTATCATGTTTGTAACCAGAATCTTTAGGAAAAGAAGGACTATCTGATTCCATGTCTATTGCTAACGACAAACTTCTTTTAAGTGCTGATTTTGTACTTGCAGATTTATCTAAATATGAAGTGGTTGGTTCACTAGAACAAATGCACATTTTTTATTTTACACTTATAACTACTTTAATACTTACATTAACCATTGTTTATCATGCTGTTCATGCCAATCATGGGGTGGACTCTCTAACCATGCATTGTAATAACGTACTATATTGCTATGATCCAATTTTGCTAATGCTTTTACTTCTCTCATCATTCTATCCCTAACAGCTGGCCTGTAAAGCATTAATAAAATAATGCACATTAATAATTTATTGCGTAATTATAAAAATCTTACTTATTAGATAATGTAATTCTTTTTATCGCATAATCACATTCATCAAATTTCTTTCTTGCTCGAAACACTACTCCAAATCCACCTTTGCCTAAACAATCGATCGGTTCAAATTCTGCAAAATATCTAGATGTAAATATGGTGTCGCTAGATTCAGAATGTGAATTGCTATGATCATATATCACATTCTGGGATGAACGAGGAAGAATATCTTTATCCTCTTCAGACTTCTTGCGTCGATTGAATCCCAAAAATCCATAATTATATGCAATATTGCAGATTATAACAGTAGTCAAAGCAATAGCAAACGCTTCTTTCCTAACATACATAAAATAAATAGGAAAAGGAAATAAAATCACAATTCAGAACTTACCACCTATGCCAAGATGATTCAGTATTAAGCTTTTGAAAAGAAATAGTATTGGTACTATTGTTCTCACATACCGGCTTTTCTTGTGTATATAAGTAATATCCATTTCCTACAAACATAATAATAAATTTAATAATATTTGAATACTTGAAGTAGTGTTCTACCATTAACATATTCAGAAGCATACAAAACTGATAAAGCTGTAGAATCATCTGTTTCTTCACTGACAACATTAGTAGACATACTTGTCGCAGGTATAGGTTTCCATGGTATTTGTGTTAAACTTTTACTTTCCACAACTATAATATATACACAAAAATATCATCGATAAATAATAGAAGTTACTTTAAAACAATAAAGTTTTACCTGAGTGTCGTTCATTTAAGTCTTGCTTTAGTTGTAAGATATTTTGCATTGTAGATGATTCATGAACATACAATTGCTTGTTGTGCATTCCTACGTAAATGGATGGTGTATTACTATTACTTTTAGTATGTGTGACAACTGAATTGAATAAATTAACAGTTTTTAATTCACGTCCATTCCATCTCCATACTGCCACTATTGGGGTTTCAAACTTGTGTTCCCATAAAATTTCAGGAATCTTTTCAGAATTTCTTGCTACGAGTAGGCCTTCTGGTACTACTACACTTATATTAAAATTAGCATTTTTTAGATCCATATCTATACAATTGATATAAGGGATTTTAACATTATGTTCACCAACACTAAAATTCCATCTACAAAAAAAAAATAAAATAAATCAACTATAATAGTAAAACATACAGGCCATAGTTGAATTCTTACCCTTTTGGGATGATATCACAATTTTCCTTTTCATATTGTTTTTAGTAAAACAACAGAAATGGAAAACGAAGCAGTGAAGTTAGCAGATGATATCATCCCAAAAGAGTAAAAATCAGACTCTAGATTACAATTACCTTTCTGATCCTGTACGTGGTTCAACAGCATGAACTGTATGGGTTTTACGTTCAATAATAACAATATCATCAAACTCGTCTGAATAATCAGTTATATTCTTACAACCACCTAATGCACATTCATATACATGCTTTCCAGAATTCAAAAGTACCCCGTATGTTCGTACTTCTCTTCCTCCTGTATTATATAAATTAATATTTTGTATAAAATATCGAGTTAATTAATCTACAAATACCTGCTATTACCAAGTCATCTGAATATCGAAATGAAGATGTCAATAATGAATCAGCAGATAATGGTATAGGATCAATTGTTGTTCCATCAAACTTATATAGACTACCAGAAAGTGAAGGTATTATTCGAAGCCATTGTCCATTATTTGTCAACTGTAATAAGGATTTCAAGAAAGTAATTAATGTAAACATTATGACAGTATGAACAAATTCAAATTGACAACTAATATAGATGATTATTTATGGCTAAATAAATATTAGTAAAACTATTATCAAATTGTAAGATTGTAGAAAACTGAAATTTAAATAAATTTCTCAAATACTTACTTCTAATTTATGTATATTTGATGTTAATAATGGGCCAGGACCTGTCTCAATTTGCCACGAAACATCTCCAGTAGGAGTTAGTGCACTAAATAAACCATCTAGTGTACTTACAAAAATTAACCTACAAACATATATGTTACAACAACTATGCATAACAAATTGAATTGATTACGTACTCGGTTTGTTTAACCTTTTCATTACAGTAGGGTAATTTTGCAACATCTTGACAATTTATTAAAATATAGAATGTAAATATCAGGGCACAGCACAAAAAATTATGGGAATGTATTGTTGTCATAATAAATCCTTGAACTACCTGTTTAAACACATTATTGTTCACTGATACTAATGAAATACGTTTATGTAAGAAACTATTATATTTTAGGCAAGAACATCTTGAACTAGTAGTGTATTTATATTTCAAGTAAACACAAATTTATATTTATTTGCGTTAAATACAACTACGCAAACAATAAATAACAATAATAATTATTGTTATTGCGAGGCTGTGACTCGCTACACGTCACTTTCGAATTTTCCTCCATAGACATCTACTTTACCGACTAAAATACCACATGCTATTTAATAGATGTTGTCAAGTCTTCCTTTTGCATAGAACTGTTACAGTAAAACTTGCAAAACAAGCTTTGTCAGGACAAATTATAACTTACGAGTGATCTCTCTATAAAGTACAATAGTTAAGTTTCTGATCTCTGATATTTCAACATCTTTTGTATAAAAATAAAAAAATAAAATTATGAATCAAATCAATACCCTGCAACGGAAGTGCTGTATCACGTACTGTCTCAAAAATTATGCACCAAAAATGGTATTTTGACTAACAAAAATAATAATGTTTAAGACTCGATGTTACCGTGTTTAAGTACGTTCGTTTATGTCACGTTTATGTTGTTCTTTAAACTCGGAGTGCACCGCTTGCTGTATTATATTTTCTATTTATTTTATTTTACTCTTGTGTTGTGGGGCAGGTAGTTGTAAGCACGTTACCTGCTGAGATAAATGTCTTAATACCAGCATACCAGTAACCAAGTTATATTTATGAACGTATTTCATTTCTTTTACCGAAACTGTAAAATGTGTTGTCTATTTTCACTTCTTGAGGACAAAACATATGCAAGTGAGTTTACAGTTGACGTAAATTATAAATGTTAATTTCCTTATACAATAATTCAGTGGGATATAAGTAACGTAATGCGCCGTATACCTTATAAAAATAACATTTAAAAAGTTTATAATAAGTGCAAATTTAGAAAAAACACAAGCATACTCGGGTCTCTTTCAGTAACGATTGTTTCGAAGAACAATAATTGTTAATTATTAAGTCTACTTTAGTTTTTTAAATTTTAAACTTCAAAAAAGAGAATTTATTGACGTTACCTGTTGGCTTAAGGATTAATTTGTTTATTTCACAAATGAACGCATTTTCATCTTCCAGTCAATGACTAACTGCCTTTATAAATTTTTTACCTAATCTTAATTCCTTAAACAGTTTTTAACTAAATTAATATTTTGTAAATTTGTGACGACTTGTCTATTCTGTAATAAATTTAAAAATACAAAATAATATAATCTAGGATAATATTAATAAATGGCAGTAAAACATCACAAAAATACTAAAACAGTAAATATATTAAATAATATAATTAATTGGTAAATAAAATTTTAGAATTGCAGATGATAGATAAATGGATCGTGATTATCACGACTTAAAACCACAGAAAACTAAAATAGTTGATACACATAGTACAAAAATAAATAAGTAAATACAGTTTCATTTATATTCTGTGATCCAATAAATTTCACCTCAAGGTTGGCCTTGTAGAAAATAAATTGCGAATTGTAAAGAATTACATGATCCCCGATCAGTGGCGGCTCGTGACCTAACTTCAGAATAGGTTGGTGATCGGTTTAAATTGTGAGAATTGTCAAATTATCAAGAAATTAACCAATCAGGCGGTCCCCGCCTATCCTGAAGTTAGGTCACCGGCTGCCGCTGCCTTGCATACAGAAAACTATCTCTGACAGCTATTTTTGCTCGGGGTTGTTTCTTGTTCTTGTTCTTGTCACTCAAATAATAATCTCGAATTGCGTAACAAGAAGGATTCTAAACAATTATAGCCATCAGGGGTATTACAGGGGATATTAATTAAAAGAAATCCTTTAGTGTTTAGTTACTGATATAAGAACAAAAGAACTTGAATGTTCTAGATTAGCACTACTTTTTGATTCTTGGCAGCTTTTGATTCCCAGTATGTGATATCTTTAAAAATCCACAAAGGTGTTTGGAAGATTTTACATTAGACGTTCATAACTGTAAATTCTAAAGTTTTTTATTTTCGCCACCAATATGATATTAACTTTCTTCTACTTCTTAAACTCAAATCAAGACTCACTTTTACAATTGTTGGTTAAGTTTATCTAGCAAGTTATCACCATGAATATAATTGTGTAGATGGCGGACAACAATTGTATCTGTGGCAATAATTCCCTAGATAAACTTAACCAACAACTGCAAACGGTGACCTAAATTTGACACTTAACATTTAGACTAACAAGCATTTATTATTTTACCTACAGAAGGCGGATGTTTTTACCTCTTGATAACTTTATCTACATGATAGTAGCTACAGCTACAATGTTTATGACAATAATTACCTATTAAGACCGGGTCTTAATATACACATCTACTGCAAACAACAAACTGCTCTGGTTGTCTATCATTTTTTACATGGCCAAATCCGAGATGGGAGTTTTTGGAGCACGGGATGTAATACTTTAGGTTAGTATCTAATGTAAAAACCATTATTATCTATACATTCGTGTAGTCTCCGCGGCATAGATAAGACCAGATTTTTGCAAATTCTGGTTCCCCTCAACTATTCCCACACACTCATAACACTCTGATGTAGAGCATACACTGTCCTAATATTGTCTTCATTTTCCCAATTGCGCACTACTGCTGCCCAAAGGTGCTTGATGAAGTTCAAGTCTGGGGACTTCGTAGGCCATCTTACTACCTGAATATACGGATATTATTCAAACCACTCGCGAACTATCTTTGGCGTATGCACCGGTACTTTATCGTGCACAAAATCTATATTATTGTCAGAGTAAATCGCCCGTACGGTCGGTAGCATAAGGCTTTCTAGCATATCAACGTATTCCGCTGAGGTAAACTGAGGATTGATTCTGACAAGTTCACCAGGTCCAGCACAGGACATCCAACCCCAATAACCAGAACCTATGCGACCACTTCGCACGAATGGCTGGATGTGGTTTCTATCATATCGGGTATTGCTGGACCTTCACAAAATCTTCCTGTAATCTTCAGATAAGCAAAACACTTTTTCATAGCTGAAGATCACAGTCTCCCAATCCCAACTAATGCGGTGCTGCCCAAAACAAAGACACTGGTTTGCATGCGCTGCCATGAAGTCAAATTTTCTAGCCGGAATCCGATTAACTATGGATCACGTTCTTATGCAGTATCCGAATCAGAGTATCTGTACCATAAGGAAGCTCTAACTGATCCCTTATAATAGTCGCTGTTGTAAAAGGTTCCTCGGCTGCCACTTGGATGACGGCTTTCTTTTGGTTTTCATTTAAAACGTGTCGTCGTCCAGTTCGCGACCTATTCATTAATGGCCTAATGGCGTACCATTTTTCGCGTCTTCATGATGCCTCCTGATCCATCGATTGATTTGCCTTACCTTGAATTAATAGTTGCGAATAATATTGCATAACAAACTCTTGAGTTTTAATGTGATAGCAGTTTTAAAATACTAATTTATTAACTAATTATCAGTTTACTTTTTCTTTAGAAAAAGAAAAGGCGTAAGGCAAAATGTAATTTTATAATTATTACTCATCAGTAGAAAGTAATCATAAAGTGATATTTTTAATTCCTTCGTGCTCATTTTGCAACTGTGGAATGGCATAATCCTTTAACATTTGCAGTAACAGTTGCAGATACGGCCTCTCCATTCTTTATTTCCTCTAAAAATTATGAACCAATGATAAAATTAGCTGTGAAACCGCACCAGACGGTGACTTTCTTGTCATGAAGACCTTCCTGAATGATTTCATTTAAATTTTCTGTTGACCATATTCGACAGTTTTGAGAATTGACTCCACCTTTAAGAGATAAATGGGCCTCATCCGTCCATAAACTACGGGATAACCATTTGGGTTCAATTTCCAAAAATCATACCTGATAGCAAAATCTGCCTCCTTTATTTGAAACAGCAGTTGCAGTTTATAGGGATACATTTTTTGGATCTTACGTAAAATATTCCAAACCGTGGTGTATGGTATTTGCAATCGTTTTGATATCGCATTCACACTACTGATTGCTAGCGGATTAATGTTGGCTATGTTTTGGTTTTCCTGAAAAACTTATGCAACTTGGACATCACTAATCTTTGGTCTTCCTGATCTCAGAAAGTCAGTTACAGACCCTGTTCTTTTAAATTTTCTAACCAAATTACGGTACGCTTTCATTTGACAGGGCCCTGCTCTCAAACCCATTTTCGTACGAAATCTTCGTAATCCGCAGGAGTGTAATTTGTTTGTAGATCCGTATTATTAAAGTCTAAATCGTTTGAATTTACGTTTACGTGAGTTTTTTTTTATTTTGTTTTGTTTAATACTAAGAATTCAAAGTATACCACTGACTTTATGATAACCTTGGATAGTTTATTAATACACGCCTACATACTGATGATCATTCCCGTAACTTCCAGGGTGGAATCGTATTGACCCAATGAACGTGGCATATTTTAAACTTTTAAAGTAGGTATAAATCTAATTTCTTGAAATATATCTAAAAAATTCTTTTACTGTAAAAAACAACACCGACGAAATAGTCAGGCTAACCCGTTTAAAATCAGAGATATGGTATATCTCTATTTAAAATAAACACAAAGTGGTACGAAAATAAAAATGTTAGTGCAGTACAACAGTAATTTTCGGAATTTTAACAGTGATTTTAAGACTTGGGAGGCACATAAATATATTCTTTTCAAACAAGAATGTTGTGTTAATTTATTTAAAGTTGGCTTCATCTAAACGTGGTAATACCTACTATTCATTTATTTTATTAATTTCAGAAAAACTTATTTTACTTTTTAAATAATATTTATTGACTGGATTATTAAAGAGATGAGAGTTATAACGGGTTTGTAAATAGAAAAGTAAAAAGTGTTGTAAATCTTTCCAAATACTTTAAAATTTCTTTGAAACACTCATTCATTTTTGTATTTACGCACCTGGTCTTATCTTCCTCTCTACTTTAAAATTTCTTTAGAGGACTCATTCCTTATTGTGTTTACGACTTAGTCATACCTTCATCCTTATCTAGTTTATGTTTCTGTCAGTTGTATTGGAAACTGCACTTCGTAGCTTAAATCTTTTTTTCTGGTTGCTTGGGACAAAACATTTGCAAGTGAGTTTACATTTTTAATGCCTTGTGTATTTTTCATAAAGCCCAATAAAAGAATTTTGTTAATCATTCGATTTGTACCAGAAGCTCTACAAACAAATGTTTCAACAATCTCTGCAGCAAAGACTGTTGGAATAAGATATTTTGATTTTCTTGCTTCCAGATTTTACAACCTACTGCCTCGGCATTTTCTAAATATAAAAAACATAAAAACTTTTAAAAGAAAAACAAAGATGTACTGAATGCAATGTATTTATGTGTTCTTGGTATGGTTAGAATAACTTTGTTGTCACAAAAATATAAAATATAAAAATAAAAATTTTTTTTGTTAATAGAGAGTTTGAGCAAATTCACGTTAAACATCCCGTTAACGATAAAGTCACATGACCAAATTCGGCAAAAGTTTAGCGGGCATGTAACATTTAAGGAGTTTGAGCAAACAACCGACAATATACCAACGTTAATGAAACCTAACATAACCTGACGATATAAGTAGATGTGGTTATTTAAAAAAACACGTTTTCAATTTATTCATTTATTGTTAATAAATAGTAACAGTAAAAATATCGTCAAAATGTACATGCTCGAAGTACACGCCACAACTTACTAACCTCACAAACCGAGTTACCGTATACGGTATTCGCTCCCTTATTTGCAAGAAAATGGCGGGCTCCGATAAACTTTAGCGTTACGATAATGTTCTGAGCATGCGTAGTTGTCACAAAATAACGTTATCGTATAGTGTAAAGTGTGCTCAACCTCTCTATTGACTCCACTACGGGTTAATTTCTTAGGTTAACTTAAGTTTAAGTAGACTTAAAGCGTCTTTTTTTCACACGCTAATTTATCTGATCTACTCCAAAACTGATCTGATCTTCAAATGAGCTGCACTGTAACCAAAAAAACACTGAAGGAACGAAAAACCAAACAACGCAATGCTCGCGTGCTTCTCGTTTACTTTAAGCTAACTTTTAAGTAAGCTTCGCTTCTGATCTGAAAATTTGCGGGCGTTTGAGGGGAAAGAGGAAGGCAAAGTAGTGGAGCTGAGAGAAACTCACTCTAGGTTCAAAAAAACACTACTACTCGGAGCTGACCAATAAGTTGAAAAAAAACAGCTTTAAACAGCAATCGATGCACAAGCTTTGCTTAAGCCCAATTCACACTACGCGTGCAATTATTGGATGCAATTCAGTTGCATGCGTTTCCACCATTCACACCATGCTTCTCGTCAATGCGTGAGCACCCCGCGTGCTTGCGCACGAAATTAGAACTTGTTTGATTTTTTACTGCATTTCTAGTGGAAAACTTGGTGTTTATATTCATACCAATCTAAAATAACAATGTTGGTATCGCTGGTGGAAAAAGACTGCAAAGGTTGAGTAGGTTCGTTAGGTTACAATGTTTAAAACTGTGGTTTCAAGTCTTTTCGTCTTCATTTTAACGTTTGCAGTAACATTTAACATGTGATGTTCTTGAATTGTGTAGGTTTTTTTTGTATAGTGTAATTAATTATAGACTCATATCAACTGATATTAATATATTATTTAAAAAATGATTCACAAGATCGCGCCTTTTTCAAAATAAAAAAACGCATGTGACGTTTTTATTTTTATTCTGCTAAATATTGCCAACATATTAAAACCTTATTAAACAGCAATTAGCAACTTAGAATGTAACTTTTTTTCCATTCTTCTTTAATAAACAACAAACTTTTTTATAATGCACCAGCTGAAAAGGTTATACGTTAGGAATTTATGGAAGCACAAGCAGAGTTGCCAAATTTCAAAATATCCAACACAATTTCTTCCTCACTTTTTTTTATTGTTTAAGTGCTTTACAATAATTTTGAAAATTCTATATATCTGAGCAATGTTTGTAGACAAACGTGAGAAATTTGTATAAATTAATATGCGGTTAAATTTTATTTTCATTTGGCAACATTTCTCAATTGTCACAACTTTGTTAATTAAATAAATATACTTGTTTTAGTTTTCTAACACAGCAGTTTGATTCAAATTTTATTTGTTTACATTCTACGATTCCAGATGATACACCTTTTCGTTGTTTTATTCTGATAAACTCTGTTTGATACTATAACTTTTAGTATCATGACTCGCAACGCTCCAACTCCCAAATAGAAAACCAAACGTACCTTGTATATTTATTGAATTTATTGCAAATTTTTGAGTACGACCCCCGTATAATGCTTAAACTTAGGTAATCTAAAGGAAAGGTTAGGCTATCTGAGCATACCGAGGATATTCTATTCTCAAGGTTATAACCCCAAATACGCCGAATGTAAAATCATTAACGTTATATGAAAAAATCGAAAAAGAAAGAAAATAACCAATAACTTTATCACCCACAAGGAAAACTAATGGCGTTTTATAATATGCCGCAAAGCATCCAAGATGGGATAAGATCTCCCTCTATATAACCTTATCTAAAACTAAAGATCACATAAGCGTGACAGTGACAAATACACAATTACAGTATAATCATGACTTTGGCTTTTTATTAAATAACAATAATAATACTAATTGCAATTATATCTAATTAAGAATATTATTGACTATCATCTTTTAATGTAAAATCTAAACACAAATTACTAAATCGACCAAATCTCGACTTTCCTTTCGAGTTTTACAAAAGTAATAGGCACGTCTTTGGAATATTTCGTAGTGCTGGGTGTTCTACGCATGAGTATTTGGAATAAACGCCCCCTTTTGCCCCCTGGTCGTTCGGTATGGTACAGGAGAGTTGTCAAAAGAGGTGTTTTGGATATAAAAGTTTATCATATGCAAATACTGTAATTGTATGATGTAAAGTTATATAAATAGTGTAAAATGGCTATGTACAAAGGATTTAGAGTACTAGAGAAATCCAAACCCCCAAGTCCTCACAGTGTGTTGCTAGAACATCGTGGTAAAGAAGAAACTTTATTATTTGAGTCCCAGGCAGTGGCTGTTCTCTGTAAGTACTTTAATAAATCTAATTCAGAGTAACTTTATGAATTAGACTTATAGTTTCATAATTTGAACAAAGCTTTTTATGCGACACTTTTTTAGCATTACAAGAAACAGAAGCAGTTAAAAGGTCATACACAAAAATATTAGATGCGTATGGTTGTTTAGGTGTTTTACAATTGAATGCGGGAGATTCCAGTGTTTTGTACTTGGTAATGATCACAGGATGTTTTTCTGTGGGAAAAATAGGTGATTCTGAAATATTTAGGATTACACAAACTCAGTTTGTTCCGTTACATTATCAACAAAATGAAGAACGCATTATAGAGGTATTAAGTAAAAAAATTGATGCAGAAAAGTTCTATTTTAATTTCTGTTTGCAGGTTAGAAAATTATTAAATTCTGGCACCTTTTACTTTTCATGGTACTCTGGTCAGACTGGTGGAACACCCCTAGATTTAACATTATGTGCTCAAAGACGACAGAAAACATCACAAACAGATCACCGATTTTTTTGGTATGTTGTACAAAAACCTTTTAAATTAATTGTAAGTGTATTTTATCCCGATTTTTATGTGATGCAGGAATAGAATGTTGCATGTTCATTTAGTGAGGTTTGATGTTGACTGTAGTTCATGGTTAGTACGAGCAATGTGTGGCTCAGTTGAAGTAAGGACAGTGTATGTTGGACATAGAAAAGCTCTCGCAGCTGTTATATCAAGGCTGAGTTGTGAAAGAGCTGGTACAAGGTAAATCTGACATGCTGATTGTAAACAAATATTAAGGAAATATTTCAGGTTTAATGTACGTGGAACAAATGATGAAGGGCATGTAGCTAATTTTGTAGAAACCGAACAAGTTATTTTTCTTGATAATGAAGTTACATCATACATTCAGACTCGAGGTTCAGTTCCTCTCTTTTGGGAACAACCAGGTGTACAGGTAATTTAATTATTATTATGTTTGATGACTATTACAGAATTTTCGTTTAGGTGGGTTCACACAAAGTTAAAATTTCTCGTGGTTATGAAGCTTCCAATGCAGCCTTTGATAGACATATGGCGATGATAAAGGAAAGATATGGTAAACAAGTTATTGTGAATCTACTTGGGACAAGTGTTATTGGTAGTAAAGAAGGCGAAGCAACACTTAGTCATGACTTTCAGGTAATTTAATTGATGCAATTTTTAAAACTGTTAATAATTATGTGTATTAATTAAAGAAACATCATAAAGAATCGAATCATTCAGATATACCACACATAGTATTTGATTATCATCAAGAATGCAGAGGTGGAAATCAAACCAATTTATCAAAATTAAAAGCTCGGGTAGAACAGCAATTACAGGAATTTGGATTTTATCATTCTGAAACAAACAATGTATACAGGTGAGTATTTAAAAATTTGTTATAGACTTCTACTGCTTTAAAACTTTATATTTGGTAAATCACATGTTTTTGTAGCTTACAAACAGGAACCATCAGAACAAATTGTTTAGACTGTTTAGATAGAACTAATTGTGTACAAACATTTTTTTGGCCTGGAGGTAATAACATAAATATATCTTATTTTGCAAAAAATTATTCAATTATATATTTGTAGACTTTAGCAAAACAATTACAAGTAATGCAGTTGGTCGATAAGAAACAAACTGTTTCCCGATTTGAAGAAGTGTTTAAACAAATGTGGATAAATAATGGAAACGAAATTAGTAAAATCTATGCTGGTACTGGTGCAATACAAGGTGGATCAAAGGTAATGTTTTTTAAGCTTTATTAATATTCCTAGTTTTGGTTTCTTGTTTTTAAAATTCCAGTTGATGGATGGAGCTCGCTCAGCAGCTAGAACAATCCAGAATAACCTTCTTGATAATTCGAAACAAGAAGCAATAGATGTCTTGTTGGTTGGTTCAACTTTAAACACCGAATTAGCAGATCGAGCACGCACACTTTTACCATACAATACTCTTCATGGTAATTCACAATACTTTATATTTTTGGATATTTTTGGTTTAATGTTTTACTAATTTAGCACCACAACATGTTCTTCGAGAAATGTGTAGAAGATATCAAGAATATACTACCCCTCTACCAATTCGTATAGCCGTTGGAACGTACAATGTAAATGGTGGAAAACATTTTCGTAGTGTTGTATATAAAGACGTATCATTAGCAGACTGGTTATTAGACTCTCATGTAATCAATGCTGGTGCATTGGTTGATTTGAGTCATCAAGATAATGAAGATTCGGCACCAATAGATATTTTTGCAATAGGATTTGAAGAAATTGTCGATTTAAATGCAGCAAATATTATGGCCGCTAGTAGTGAAAATGCTAAAGCCTGGGCAGATGAGCTTCAAAAAGTTTTATCTCGTGATAGACCTTATGTATTAGTAACATATCAGCAGTTAGTAGGTGTTTGTCTATATTTATTTGTTAGACCTGAACATGTTCCCCATATTAAGGATGTCGCCATTGATTCGGTAAAAACTGGCCTTGGTGGAGCTGCAGGTCAGTATTTTAAAGATGTGTTTAATTTCTTGACTTAAAATATGAAATGTTTAAAGGTAATAAAGGTGCAGCTGCCATTAGATTGGTATTTTATGCTACATCCATGTGTTTTGTATGTGCACACTTTGCAGCTGGGCAATCGCAAGTAACAGAACGTAACGCTGATTATAATGAAATAACACGTAGAATTAGTTTTCCAATGGTAAATTCCAGTTTATTTTTGATTTTGTAATTCTCAACTAATTCTTATTGTAGGGTCGTTCTCTGAATTCTCATGAATATTTGTTTTGGTGTGGAGATTTTAATTACCGTGTTGATATGGATAAAGATGAAATGAAAGAACTTATTAAATTAGGCGATTTGGAGACAATTTTACAACATGATCAACTTCGGGTATGTTTTATAATTATAATAATAATAAAAAAAAATATTGACAGGTATTGATTCTTTTTTGTTTTAGAAACAACAAGAAGCTGGAAATGTATTTAAAAACTTCTTAGAAGGTGATCTAGCATTTCCACCTACGTATAAATACGATTTGTTTAGTGATGATTATGACACTAGTGAAAAATGTAGAGCTCCAGCTTGGACTGATCGTGTTTTGTGGCGACGTAGACCTTCATTCTTAGATGGTGGTGGTGGTGCTGGTTCAGGTGATGAGTGGTCACCTGGCATATTATTGCATTATGGACGAGCTGATTTAAAACAAAGTGATCATAGACCTGTAATAGCTGTACTTGATATTGAAGCTTGTATGGTTAATCCTGAATTACGACAGCAAGTATTTTATCAAGTCATTGCGGATTTAGGACCTCCAGATGGTACAATTATAGTTCACTATGAAGGGTCTCCTGAAGGAGAGGATAATTCTATATTTGATGATAATTTAATGATGGCTCTTTTGCAAGAATTGACTCAAATTGGAGAGGTAGTTTTAGTTAGATTTGTTGCCGATACCATGTGGGTTACTTTTAGAGATGGTCAGTGTGCATTAACAGCAGCAGCTAAAAAATCTGTTCGTGTATGTAAATTCTACATAGTTGAAAAATAGAAAAATTGAATTATTATGTAGGTTCTAGGTTATGATTTGACCTTGTCTTTAAAAACACCAAATTGGGTTGAACAAGCGAAAGAAGAAGTTGGCTTATGTTCTAGTAACACTGTTCCTTTATACACGCCTAGTATACAACCAGAATATAATTGTAAGAAACATGATGCAGCTAACAATTAATGTTTGAATAACACATTTTTGTTAGGTTTAGGAATACCAGAAGTAAATAAAGCAGTACCACCTAGACCAGGTCCACCTTCTAGACCACCTCCACCTTCAAAGTCTCCAGCTACACCAAAACGGGTTGTACCTAAGGTATAAATTGAGACCTTTCTATATGTCTTTTTAATAATATTTCTAATTAAAGGCTGGAGTTATAAGTATTCCAACTCGTGATGTAATACCTCCGGAAGTACCAGCACCTGTTTTAGCTCAAGAAGAAGGCAGCATATATGAAGAAATCAATGATGATGTGATAAGTAGACCTGAACCACAAGGGCCTCCACCACCACCTCCTAGACCAGAACCAGTTCTGCCACCTCTTCCACAAAGAGCTCCTCCTCCAGTACCAGCTCGATCTGCTCCACCTCCACCATTACCTGCAAGGCCTCCACGTTAATGATTATGTACAGAATATAGTGCATATTTACGGTAAGAGCTTGCATCGAACATCGCATACACATACATATTTTTTCTTTAAATATTGTATATTAGATATTTTTTACTAGTTTCTGGGAACCTAGTCAAGCTTTATTGTTTTATTTGTATCTCTCAGTATTGTAGTTGTGTGACTGTAGAAAAAGCCAAAGTAGCTGATTTCAGCTTATTCTTGCCTATATATTTATTTTTACTACAAAATTTAAACATTTTTTCCAGTTTTAATCAGCTTTAAATGATAGGTTATTGTCAATATTATTTTCCCAGTGATGTAATGATAAGTTTTGAAAATCACATGTTTAATTCATTAAATGAATCGATGTATTTCTAGATGTCAATTTTGGAAACAATATAAAAGAAATGTACATTTGATTTTACATTTAAATATCGATCAGTGTTTGTGAGTTGTGACAATACTATAAATAATTAAAAAAAAAAAGAAATTGAAAATTATATTGCACAAGTGATTATTATATTCTTGCAAATAACATACGTAATCTCATACAAGTAGTCACTTCTGTTAATTATGGATTTGACATTGATATCTGATTAATTTAGAAATAAAATATTACAGTAAATGTATGAGGTAAAATCTTTTATATTTCGTTGCTTAGATTTATTTGTGATTGTTTTTTCACAAGACTGATAGCATTTTCGATCAACTGCTTTCGAGTGCACTGAGAGTATATATGTTGCTTTCTAAAAACATGCATTGAAAAATGACAGAGTATTTTAGAGCAGTCAATCGAAAACTCTATTATTAAACATTAAGTGTGGTGTATGTATGAAAACTAATAAAATCCTACTGTTTTTTAAATCAAAATTTTATATGCAGTGAATATTACACGTATTTAGACATTTTGATATTATATAGAAACTTAATAGAAAGAAAGTTGTAAAGAAGCAGGAATTTCTAATTATTATATAAATAGCATATAGGTGTGTACCTAACCTAAAAGTTTGATTTGATAAATTTTATTAAAGCGATCAAATTATACTGCTAAAAAAATTTTCATGTCACAGCATATTCTGGATTCTATAATCACAAATGAATTATAATTGTGAGATCTAGGGACTATGAACTACACAGCTTGTTTTAGGCTGCTAGGTACATAGCCGCTATTGTTCTATATGTATCCAAGGTTATTAAAATAGATAAGTAAGATATTGTTTATAAAATCATGATCTTTGTTTGCCATTTCCATAACCGTTTCGAATAAATCCATTCTTTTTATTTGATCTTCAGGAAATAATTGTTGAGCTTTTTCAATTTTGAAACATTTCTAATTGTTTTCTTTCAAAATGCTAATGTCTAAAACTTCACCAACCTTCCTAGGAGATAGAAAATTATTTTCTTCAATTACAGAACAAACAGCTACCTGCTGATTTTCTTTCTCCTCCATTTTGTCACAAACAGTTCTATTTTTATGAACTTTTCAAAATTTGAAATTATTCTGTTAATGGTTGTAATCAATGGTGGAGGTTGGTTTTACTTTTTCTGGAATTGAATAAACATCCATTTTTTTTGAAAAATGTAATTAAACAAAATTAATAACGATGATAACAACAAAACCAAACTGTCAAACTTTCCAGATTGACATATCCTCATGACATGCTTTTTTTTAATTCAGTCAAAGGTACCTACTACTTTTGTAATTATTATTAAAACAATTATATTAGAGAGCAAGTTTCCATTACCTAGACTACGTAAGTATGTAGAAGCTTCAGAGTAGCTGTATTTTGTTTATTTTTTATGACTTTATTGTTAATGATTGTTTCATAACCATAACAACAATAGCGGCTATGTAAAAATATCAAAAGATTCTACTAAAGAACTGTTATTGCTATAAACTGTCCTGTAAAAGCATGCCGAGCATGATATACTATTCTTTAATTTTTCTAAACAATACCTTATATCAGGGGTGCTTGGACTTGTAGTGTCTGCGATCCACCACAAAATATTTAGGCGACAAGTGATTTCAAGGAAATGCTATCTGCAAGTCCTTGTTTGTGCACCCCTACCTTATATAATATTTTCTCATTTTCCGTTTATTGTCGTATACAACTGTTTAACATTATAAGTGTCTAAATCTAATTGTCTGTTGTCATTCAATTGCTTGTTGTAAAGTATCAAGAGATTTCTCTGATATTTTACTTGTAAGCTAACCAACTATTGGTTCAAGGTAGATGATGTGTGATATCAAACAAAAGCTAGTTTAACAGGCTTATTTTATAACTTAGTCAATACAATATTGATATCCTTATCTAGCAAGGATTATCGTTGTCAAATTTTTGTGGAAAACATTATTTTGTATGAACTCACTGTAATGATGAACCTTAATTTTTATTGAGGATAGTATATTTGTATACAGGGTGTCCCAAATTGAGTAGGATAGTATGGGTAGCTTTTTTATGATTATAGTTAGAGCTTTGGTTAAATTATATTTAATCATGTAAAAACGCAATGTGGCGACCTTTTAAAAAAAAGAAAGTTGCAATTAATATGTTGGAATCTACCATCTTGAATTTTGTTTTGGCATCAGTTTTAAGTGTCTCTCATCGAAGCAACCAACTTTCATAGTAAAACTTTTTATACAGCTTTTTAAATTATGGAGATATTTGACTTTTTAGAAAACCGCAATTTTTACTTTTTTTTTGGAATAATTGCTAATCGATTATGAATTTTAAACTTTTCTAACCTAAATCTGAATCAGCATACAAAATTGCACAACGTTGCCTATTTAACTGAAGCTCTAATAATAAGAAACATTTATTATTCTGTTATAAAATAACAAATAAAACTTATTACCAAAGACTATCTCTGTTACTGCTACCAGTGATAAGATAACAAGAAGAAAGGCAGTGGTGTAGCAGAAAATACAAGCCTCTTCTGCCCTGCAACAATAAATTGTGGTGCCCGATTCGTAGTCTAGTAAAACAAACACCTTTTGTTTGGATTCTTTGAATGTTTGCCTCTCCCCACCACCCCACAGGGGTTGCGGAAGTGTCAAGATATTAAAGAACTAGAACAGCGATATCAAGAATAGTGGAACATAAGTATTATGTCACAGTAAATCAATATATACTTATTTAATGCTGTTTATTTCATTATATAAATTTTGTTAATTTTTTGCAAAATGAAGTCTTTGTATTAGTTACCGTTATGTATTGATTTGCCAAAAAATCTACCATAATATTTACTACATGCAGAGATTTGATCATTGCAGATTGAGATAATCTGTTAACTGGAGGAATCCTGTTTCTTTTTTGCCAAATTTAAAATAATTTTGCATTTCTAAAAATAAATCCTAAACTGCTTCTCAGCTGTCTCTGTATTGTTTTCTAAATTGATCTTCAGCAAAAAATTATTAAACCATCATTTTAATTAATTAATATAAATCTTTTTAAGAAACTGTGTACCGTCTTTCTATTTTATTGAAAATTGTAATACTAGTATATGTCTTGCTATAAGTTGCAAAGTGACAATTCAAAGTGATGTCAATGTGAATAGGGTGGCTAATAAACTTTTGTTACATAAAGTTATATAAAAACTGAGTTTTTAAAAACAAATTTTTGATTTATGATTTGAGATATAAATAAAATTTAGAAAAATTACAGTTTTCATTTTTTGATCACCTTGTATAACATTTGATTTTAAAGGGTTGACTTTTGTAAAGCTAGAATTACAAAAATCTTATTAATACCAGGGCAAGTTGAGTAATTTGAAAAAACTACAACAAACAATTGAATAAACTGAAACGATTAGGTTTAGATGTCTGTAGGACTAAACTGTAAACTGTTGTAATCAATACTGAATCAAGCCAATTCAAAAAGTAATGTCTTTTGATGTTTCTACAAATTATTGGAACACCCTGTATAAAAACTTTTTTTATTGAAAATGATCATGTAATTGGAAGAAAAAACCAAGACAGTTTAACTGACTAAAAATTTATTCAAAGGTGCAAAACGTAAGAAATTCTTTGAAGCTTTCTAGCAAATCTATTTAGTTTTTGCTATAAAAGTTTAAATAACTTGTAGTATTTACATTTGCTGTGTACAGCATGATTCAAATAAATCTAAAGTTAAAATTTGTGATAAATTAATGCAGAACATTACACAAACAAGCCAAAAACTAAGCTGGTATCAATGGTACAATTCTCTATACACAGGCATAAGAGTTGCTCATACACTGATTTTTATTAGTTATTATAGAATTTCTGAACTGTTTAAATAATTTTGATATTCACTGTATATATTTATTTTGACCTTTACATTACCAAAACCAGATAGTTGTTACGAATTAATATTTTATTATTTCGAAAAATGTGTATTTGTATATTAGTAATGAATCCGTACTATTAAATTTTTGTTGATTTTGAAAATTTTATGTACATATTGATATGGAATTGAAAAAAGGGCAATAGGAAATAAAATTCATCTGTGATAAATAAGTAGGTAGATTTCCCACCTGAAATAATAATTTATCAGATCTGTCATAAATAAAGAGCAGTATTGTATAAATTTTTGATAAACGGAATAATGAATAAGTTTGCTTCAAAGCAGAAATGAAGTTTGTTTTCTGCCGAAAACTAAAATAATTCCACCTGTGAAACAAAACATTTGATTTGAGGTGAATTCATCATTTATTTGTTATTGAAAACTTGTGTGGTACTACCCTTCAATAATATTAAATTCTTAGAATTTACAAATAAATTATTAAATAAGGTGTTTAAACTGTTGCATGGTTTTGTGGAATTTTACTTGCAGTATTACTTGTTGTAATGGAAAACTTCCTAAAACAGAAATTTCTAGCAAAGTAATGGCAGCATATAGTGATTATAGAAGTAGACCAACTCTTCAAAAATCCTTTATTCTTTTCAAACGCCGACCGATGACCTTGAAGTAATGGTGGGTAATACCGATATTTCGAACAGACGTTGCTACACTAGTGTCAGTGGCATGTGTAGATTTATTTATGGACATTATGAATTACTAGAAAGCTACCATTGCATTTTCTGTTATTAAATTTCATTTTACCAAATTTATAATGGCATTGTATTAAATTAAAGAAGAGAATGTAAATCATGCACAAATATCCAAACAAATCAAATTTATCACAATACATTTTAGATACATTATTGTTCTTGTACTTTAGATTTATCTTCAATGGTTACATTTAAATAAATCAATAAATAAACTGGTTGTGTTTCATATTTATTACTTAGTAATTTATAAAAAAAATTATTTTGTTACATATCTTTCTTATTGTTTTTTACAAACAATTACATTAATATTATTTATCTTGTTTTTCAAAGACACATGTAAAATATTTATTTTATTATAACATTATCATAGTTAATCGGAAGTAACAAAACTTATTCCTTACGTTTGTTTACGTTGGGAAATTTAAAAAAATGCACATTGAATGTTTCATTATTTGCCTGACATCCCTTCACGACACAAATGCTTTTACAACTCATAATTGTAGCAAATAAAAGTAACTCAGGTATAGGTCTAGTTTACTTCCACGTGTACGGCACTGATCTAGCCTCGCTCGGCCGCTGGGTTGGGGTTCGACTGTCGTGACATCTATTATAGAAACGTGAACCACCCTCCAACCTGCTGGTTTGTTTACGAGCTAGTTTCCCACTTTTTTAAGAGTTGTTTTACTTCTATAACCACTGTACAGGGTCGCTAAAAAGTATGGAAACATGCTATCCCCGCAGAAACGGTAAGAGATAGACAAATGAAATTTGGAGAGCTTAAAGTAGGTAATTTTTGCCATGTTTTGCGAATGTAATTAAAAACGAATCTTCAATTGTTTTTTCGTACGACCGCGATATTGAATTTTTTTAAATAGAACATCCTGTATATGACCCCATATTTGGATAGCGATTTTGAAGACAAATTCAATGATATAAGGGTTGCTATACGTATCTTGACAGGGTTTGGAGATAATCGCTATTCTTTTGTCAGGGGTTTCCCTATTAAAAAGTATGGAAACACACTGCTTCAAGGATTTTACTATTAAACAA
Source organism: Ignelater luminosus (assembly GCA_011009095.1). Taxonomy (NCBI): domain Eukaryota; kingdom Metazoa; phylum Arthropoda; class Insecta; order Coleoptera; family Elateridae; genus Ignelater; species Ignelater luminosus. The sequence goes on from VTPC01090570.1 coordinate 460,479, forward strand.
AAGAATAGCGATTATCTCCAAAACTTTTCAAGATAAGTATAGCAAACCTTATATCATTAAATTCACCTTTAAAATCCCTATCGAAATATGGGGTCATGTACAGGGTGACCCAGTTAAAGAAATTCAAGATGGCGGCCGTACGAAAAAACAATTGAAGATTTGATCTTAACTCTCTTCTCAAAATATGGAAAACAATGCCTACGTTAAGATTTCCAAATTTTATTTGTCTATCTCTTACCGTTTTTGCAGGAGCAGCGTGTTTCCATACTTTTTAATGGGGAAACCCCTGACAAAAGAATAGCGATTATCTCCAAACCCTTTCAAGATAAGTATAGAACCCTTATATCATTGAATTTGTCTTCAAAATCGCTATCCAAATATGGGGTCATATACAGGTGTTCAGTTTAAAAAAATCCAATATGGCGGTCGTACGAAAAAAAAATTGAAGATTTGTTTTTAATTATCTTCGCAAAACATGGCAAAAAATACCTACTTTAAGCTCTTCAAATTTCATTTGTCTATCTCGTACCGTTTCTGCGGGAGTAGCGTGTTTCCATACTTTTTAGCAACCCTGTATGCTGGTAATGGTGTATAACCTATTTTGTGAATACAACTTGAGAAAGGCAGAAATATGGAAAATATTAGGAAGACTGACATTTTCTTGCATTTTCTTTTTATTGTATTTTACTAAAATTATTTGAATGTGATAAAATAGTTGTTTGTTTTACTAATGCAAAACCGAAATGGTGAGTGACTTATCAAGTATAAATTTCTTGAAGCAGATCTGGTGTTTCAAACAACATTTTGCGATTTAATGTAGTAAATGTCTACAGTCTTGCTTGTATAACTTGCAAATGCTTTTAGGCATTATTCCAGAGATGAATAATGTTAAGTGTTTATAGGTACAACTGCTACCTTCCCTTGGTGTTGCTGATATTTGAATTTTTGTTTTATTTTTTGGTATATGTTAGGTATCTATAAGTCTAATGTGTATTATTATAGCTCTTATCTGTTTTGCTGCCACTGGATCCAGAATCAGAACTGGATCCTAGCTGTGTCTAATGAATGGAATTTGTGAACCACGCAGTTTATATTCAATAAACTTATGAGTTTTAAACAATTTAAAATTTCTGCCATATTACATATTGTAATTTCTTGAAAAAGTACTCTGCTGATCTGTCCTTTATATGCTATAGTTTTAGATTTTATTTTAAGAAATACATATTCAGTTCTGGGTAGTTTCTTTTCAAAATCCAGCCAAACTGAATATTCCAAAAACTAGCCAAATCTGCCAGATATTGAATCCAGATTTGGTTCCAGTGGCAACACTATGGGAGTGTTTGAAAAGTCAGGGTAAAGGTAGGATGTGGGTAATGAATGGACATTGCATAACTAACACGAGAGTATTGATGTTTTCGAACAGTTGGGTAAACATCAAATAATCACAACCACTCATTACTACCTTATTGCACATGTTGGGTAAATCTTAACCATTGTTTTGGATGGGTAGCAGTAGTGTATACCTTGGATGTATACAAAAGCCTTTTTGAACAACTGACAGTAAAGGAAATTTTTGCCAGATTGATTTTTTGAACGATTAAGGAGCATCCTGGGAGAGTCCAGTCGTATTTTCAAACTCTTCCTAATTGTAATAATAAACTTATATAAAACTTTTTGTTGTTGCTAATTAGTAACTTTATGTAGTAGAAGTATAAGTTACCAAATATTTTGTACATTTTTGAGAGGTAAATACTGTTGTGTTTACTAATGTAATGATAGCTTTTCTTGGTGTGACTTAGATTTAGCCGAGTTCAATGTACATATTTAATCTTTTAGTGTATTATCTGTAGGTTTTTATTACAAATTATTGTCACATCTACAAGAGTGAGTCTAATCTTACATTGTAATCGTAATCCGTGATCCACAAAATCTCACCTCAAAGTTGGCTTTGAAAAAAGTGAAGTATGTCTGAATCAAATTCTATATTCTATTCATTGAAACTACTCTACAAATCAGTGACAGTAGAACGAATTAGATCAATAGAACTAATAGATCAAAGAACTAAGATTATAATGTAACTTAACGTAGTACTAACCTACTTAAAATTACTTTGTTTGGTGAATTTTCTAAATCATAAATTTTATACACACATTGATAAAAGAGTCTTTAATAAAAAGAAACTAAAGGAGCTACATGATCTCCATGTTGTTGATTACAAATTTGTATTCTTGCTTGATAGAATTCATGACATTTTGTAGTATTTCAGGATTATTAATTTCTTCAATTTTTTGTACAATTCTTTTTCGAAGATATGCGAGATGCAATTACCATAAAATTGCATCAAAAATTTTAAATTTTCTACCATAGTGTGTATGCATACCCATCCTGCTGGAAATATCCTTCAGCTAATTCATCATCACAAAGTTTCAATAAATGGGGTTGGAATTTCTTATCCATATTTATCAGCATTAAGTGTACCATTCCAATTTTTTGTGCATGGTCAATAAAAGCGAGAAAATCTTCTAAGCCCCACATCCTCATGTTTTGTGAGTTGACATACCCTGAAAGATGAAACCAGGATTCATCTGTGAAAATGTTTTTTCAAGATTCTCTTCTTTATTATAAAGATTTTCTAAAAAGCAATTGCAAAATTCTAGACTTTGAGGAGCTTTGTTAATATTTCATGAAAAGCTTGTAGACGGCAAAGATGAAAATGTAAATCTTCTTTTAAAATACGATGGCAGGTACCATAAGAAAAATCTGCTTGTTGTTTTGATTTTCCACTTCTCTCTTTTTAACTTACACTTTTTGTTTCTCAAAATAAATTTATAGTATATTTTTACATTTATGAAAATTTGGGAAAGCATCTTTGATGGAATATGTCTATTCACCATTATCAATTACACAATTTTGGAAATAACACTTAATCATAAATGATTTATGAACATTTACATGTTTTTTGTAATTACGACAATACTTGTTGAACTCCAACTTGACATTTAAACTGACAGTTACCTATTTATTCATCTGGAACAATATATGAACAACCTTAATTGTCTTATGTTTCTTTACATAGTCAACTATAAGGTGAGATTTTCTGAATTACTTTTTAGTATTGCATAGTTGTAGTATAATGTAGTTTTTTAAAAAGTTTGCTTTTGTAGATGGTAGTCACATACTATTTCTGCGTACTGTTTTCTCAATGTTAGTATTTTTTAGGATTTTTCTATTATTTTGGCATTTTCTACTTACATGAACTTGATTCAGTAAGTTGACATCTGTTACCAGAAAAAGTAGATATAGTAAAGTAAGTGTTATACGAATTATTATAAGTCATTGTTACATCGATGAGTATGGTCACCACTACTATCTGAATGTGACTGTCTGACCTACATTGTAACCTCAATATAGTATAGTTATAAGATAATCTTTATCAAATACATTTCTTGTAGCTAGTAGTTGATATTGTCTCAGTGTTAGTATCCTTTAGCATTAAATAATAAGTATTTTCTTATTCTTTTGATATCTTCTACTTCAGCTGATTTGATTCAGTAAGTTGGCATTTGACATCTAAAAAAGTAGATTTAGTAATGTGTTAATAGATTTTTATTATAAGATTTATGAGTATGATCAACATAACTATCGGACCTCCTATGTATGTTATTATAACTTCATCTACTCTTGTACAATAGTTCCAGTATAGTATAGTATAGTATAGTATAGTATAGTGTAGTATAGTATAATACAATATAGTATAGTGTAATATATTCTAGTATAGTATAGTATAGTGTAATGTATACCGGGTGATCATTTTAAAACTTCCCATCCTGAATATCTTGAAAACCAAAAAAGATATCAGAATAAATCCAAGGGCATTTTCTTATACCAGGAGGGGGAGACTAAACTATGTACGAAGTTTTCGATTAAGGTTCTACCCTTATGCTCCAGCCACCTCCACTTTAAAATTTTTAATTGGATAATATGGCATGTAGCACATCAAATTAAAGAATGTTTGAAAAACTCAAAACGACCAATTCGTTTTCGAAGAATTAATTTTTTATTTTAATAACAGTACATTGTTAAATTTATTGTAGTAGATGCCCGAATTGCGCTCTATTGGTTGCTAAGCAATGATAAATGAAATTCATCGTAATTTTAGATAAGTAAAGTAAAGTAGGCTTTATCATTGCCAGCAACCAATGGGTGCAATTCGAACATCTATTACGATAAATTTAACAATGCACCGTTATTAAAATAAAAAAATTAATTCTTCGAAAACGAATTGGCCAATTTGATTTTTTTAAACACCACTGCATTCCGGTACTGAAGACCTTTAATTTGATGTGCTACATGCCATAGCATCCAATTTAAAATTTTAAAGTGGTGGTGGCTGAAGCTTAGGGGAGAACCTTATTAGAGAACTTTGTACATAGTTTAGTCTCCCCCTCCTGGCATAAGAAAATGCCCTTGGATTTCTTCCGATATCTTTTTTGATTTTCAAGATATTCAGGGTGGGAAGTTTTAAAATGATCACTCTGTATATATACAAGATGTTGGCTAGACCCTTTCTTTCTTGCTTGATGTATTGATCTTTGCAGACAGTTTTGTCAATATTATTCCTAAAATGTTATATGGCCGAGCAACATGATTGTTTTATTCTTATGATATTTTTTCTACTTATGCTGACTTGATTCAGTAAGTTGATGCCTGTCAGTGGAACATAGTAAAATAATGTAATTGTTATATATGTGTCATTATATAAATAATAAATAATTAAGAGATTGCTGTGTATTATAACTCAGTAGTCTTTTTCAATATTATGATGATCTTTGTTAAAAACTTGCTTTTGTATGTTTTGATGTTCTACTTTTTACAAATTATTGTCTCACTGTAATATTTCTTAACATTATAATATGAGCAGCATTTTCTTATTTTTTTGAAATTTTCTACTGAAACTGACTTGATTCAGTAAGATGACAGTTGCCCGCAAAAAAGTAGATATAGTAAAATAAATGTTATAATCATTATTACAAAACTGTAATCACTAATTGAAGCTATCAGTACAAAAACGGCCTAATCACATTTTGTTTAAACTTATTTCAAATCTTCAGTCATAATGCCATTAAATTAATTCATAGTAGGCTTATTATATTATAAATACAAAATTCTCTATAGAAAACCCACTACTTTGAATTAATTTAATGGTATTATAACTTAAACTTTGGAATAAGTAAGTTTAAATAAAATGTGGGTTAGGCCGTTTTTACGCTGATAGCCTTCAATCAATGGGATACTATGTATTATAACTTTGTTACACTATGATTCCAGTTGTGGTATAGTTTAAGAGTACACAGGAAGAAAAAGGAATATAAAATTAAAAATACGAAACCGAAATAATTCAGCTTTAATTAGTAAACCATTACTGTATTTCTTTAATGTGATACTGTTGTTACCAAACAAACAGGATATGTATTTTACCTTCTGTGACATAATGACTTGAGGCTAACCATGATATACATGATAAAATTTCAAACTGATTCAATTGTTAAAAACAAATTTATAACTAGTATTTTTTCAAGAAGTCATATTTCAACAATTAAAATTAAGCTAAGATAATTGCCACAAATATTGTTCAGTTTCTTTGGCAACAACTGTAATATTTAATAATCGACAAATATACAAAATGGAGTATAAATGATATGTTTCTCTATTTTACAATTTTTATGACTCCTTTATTTGTGTACACTCTTTAGATATACTTATAATACAATGATTTTTGCTAAAAGCTTGCTTTTATAGCTAGTAGTTGATGTGCTCTTTTTGTAAATTATTAATATTATATGATCAACATTTTCTTATTCTTTTGAAATTTTTTACTGAAACTGTCTTGATTCAGTAAAAGCTAACGCCTATCACAGAAAAAAGTAGACATAGTAAAGCAAGTATATACTTGGTTTTTGTAGTTAGTAAGTGTTGTACAGTGTGTTGCAAATTAAATGTACTAAAAGCACTGTCTAAATACATACTACAGCATTTCTCTACTCTATATTGCAAACCATTGTCTTAATGTTAGTATTTCTTCTTTTTTAAATTTTCTACCGAAACTGTCTTGATTCAGTAAAAGATGATGCCTAACCACGAAAAATATAGACATAGTAAATTAAGTGTTATAAGTTTTTATTATAAGCTGTCACGTTGATGAGAATTATCACTATAATAGCTATAGGACCACTACATTACTTTTATAACTTATTAATGATAGTGCTCAAGATGATTGACAGTTTTGGTCTACTATGTATTATAGCTGTATCTGTAATACAAGCTAAACGCTTTCTCTTCATAACTAGTTGTGATAACTTTCAATTGTAAATTTTTAGAGTAAAGCAATCAACATTTTATGAAATATTAAAGTGTATTTACTGCACTCTAAAAATCAAATTCCTGATGACAATATTGGCTATGGAAAAATATTAAGAGTAATACAAGAAATTTCGTCTTAATGTTCCATGTTGTGAAAAGCTTTTTACATTATTTCTGAGCACAAGTTTACAGGTACAGCTGATACTTTTTTTTTGTCATGCTGCTGTAGAGCTTGACCTGCTAAGATTCATTGTATATACCTGATTTCTTAGTTATATTAATTATAGGCTTCTAGCATACATCACTTTTTTGTTAGTGATTCCACTAGTTGGTAGGTCCACTTGTTTTTATATGGCAAACCCAATACAGTATAGATACAGTCCTTATGCTAGAGGAAGACACTTGGTGTCTACAAATTGCTTAAGCCTTGGATAAAAGAGAGTTAAAGTGGTAAATGTATGATTCCCCATATTACATACCTTGGCTGTCATGTGCCTTTTGCTAGCGTCAAGACTGTATAAGGTGATTTTTCTTTAAAACTTGCCTTTTGTAGCTAGTTGTTGATGTACAATTTTAGCAGTGTTGGTGTTCGTTTATTATATACCGGGCATTTTATTATTATTTTAGTATTTTCTACTTAAACTGACTTGAATCAGTAAAGTTAATGCCTAACAGTGAAAAAAGTAGATATAGTAAAGTAAGTATTAATAGGGTTCTATTAGGCTATTTGGCCTATTGTGTATTATAATAAGACCATCCGGTCTTTATCTGACAATTTCCAGTGTACTGTAAATAGTTACAATCTACTGTTATGTGACTTTAGTTATTAGGTAGTAATAGGCTTTTATTATACTATATCACTATGGCTATTTGGCCTATTATGCATTATAATAAGACCATCCGGTCTTGATCTGACAATTTCCAGTGTTCTGTAAATAGTTACAATCTACTGTTATGTGACTTTAGTTATTAGGTAGTAATAGGCTTTTATTATACTATATC
>VTPC01090570.1:467850-533611 GCA_011009095.1 Ignelater luminosus
ACTGTTATGTGACTTTAGTTATTAGGTAGTAATAGGCTTTTATTATACTATATTGCTATGGCTATTTGGCCTATTGTGTATTATAACAAGACCATCTGGTCTTTATCTGGACGATTCCTAGTGTAATGTAAATAGTTGCAATTTACTGTTATGTGACTTAGCTATTAAGTAGTAATAGAATTTTATTATATTATACTATATCACTCCAGCTACTTGACCTATTGTGTATTATGAGACCATCTGGTCTTTATTTGACAATTCCCAGTATAATGTAAATAGTTGCAATTTACTTCTATGTAACTGATTATTAGGTTCACTGTACATAAGTTTTTAATGTGTGTTATTTACGGGCTTTTATAACTTGCCACCACATTTATGAGAGTGGTGGTGATGATTAACGGTTTTTGCCTACTATGTATTATAGCTGTATGTGTTTTTACATTGTGATACAGTGTAACATAATAAATGTTAAATGCTAGCTTTTGATGACCTTCAATTATAATTCTATAGTAGATCTCATTTTCAAAGATATCTACTTTTTGCAAGATGATGCAGAAGTTGCAGGTTTGTTAACAATTTAATTGAAATTCACATACCAAAATTTAATAGTGCAAATGTTATCTGTTGTTATTTACTTTAGATTGCTAAAGCTCATTGCCAAACAGAGGACATGAACAAGTACAGTAGCAGCAAATAGATGAAGTAGTCAATAACTCCACCAGTCACCACTTAAAGTTTATATCTGGCAGGTTTCGTTAACATTTCTCCGACTGTATCTACATTCTCTATTGCTATGCATGATGCATGGTACTGTACTCCTATGAACATTGAATCATTACTTGCTCACGTCTTCTCTTTGCCCATTGCCACAGTTTATACCTTACAGAATCAGTTGGATCACTCAGAGCGGTTTTTTTGATCTTTCGTGTTCCTGGTTTTCGGTCTGCGCATGCTAAACTGTAGACTGCGCGTTTGTAGGGGAGGTTATAATATGCAATTGATATTCAAATTTCACAACTAATGTAATTTACCAACATTGAACAATTTCACTAATTCACTTACAGAATATGCAAGTTGATTTGACTCAAATAATACAAGCTTTTATGAGATTATTTCTTTGAAGGTTAAGGTTAGGTTTTTTACCCCTTTACTTCTAGACAGAAAATAGTGGTTTGCGCATAAACCGCGAGTTTCTCGAAGTGGAAGACAAAATGTAGGGGAAGTGATCCAACTGATTCTGTAAGGTATAAACTGTGCCATTGCACATACCTATTTTTTGGTTTTAGTAGAAGTTACCTACAGGTCTCTAGTTTAAATCACTATCATATTTATGAAAATGACGTTGCTAATTGATGGGCTTAATATGTATTATAAAACTCTGTTTTATACAGAAATTTCAGTATAATATGTATAGTTGTAATTAAGGTGATCTTTGTTAAAACAGTTATAGATTCTTAGAGTAGGTTTCATATTTTTACTTAAAATAACACTTTTTTCACTATTTGATATATTATTAGACTTCTCTAGTTTTTTACGTTAGTTGTGCAGATTGTAAAAGGCTTGAATCATTATTCTGAAAATTAATACTGTTACTGGTTTACTGCAGTATAACCAACTCTTGGTGCTGCTATTATTTTGCTCTTATAATAATAATAACTTAAGCTTGTAGTGTAAGTTATTTATAAGTTTTTATTATAAGTCACTACTGCATTTATGAAAGTGGTGACAATTAACGGTTATGGCCTACCATGTATTATAACTATTTGTTCTTGCATTGTGATACACTAATATAATGTATGCAGTTATAATCAAAAGTTATCTTTGGTAAAAGCTTTCTTTTCACGGCTAGCTGTTGATGAGTATCAATTATAGATTTTTAAGAGTAAATCTTATACATTTAAGATAATGATAGTAAGATGCCTCCAGACCTAGTTGTACAAGTTGCAAAACATTTTGTCGTTATTAAAGAGGTCAGTTTTATTACAGATTTAAAGGCATAACTAAAATCTTTTCTTGGTGCTACTGCTATGTATACTGTACATATTGAAGTTTCTAGGTTATGTTATTTATAGGTTTTTATTATAAGTCGTTTCTCCAGTTGTGAGAGTAAAGTAAGAATCAAATTTCAATCTGTTCCTTCTATTCTTTTTTATTCAGTCTTCTTTGGTAAAGTGATGTAAGCATTTTTACAAATGAAAACAAGAAGGAATATAAATACATTCATTTTCAAAAACAAAACATAATAGTAATAGTTATACAGAGTGTCCCGAAAAACCACAGATTCTTGGTGTCAAAATAAGTCAATTGGATCAAAATGCTTTGTTTGCCCATTAGGACCCTCAAAGTTTATTAAAAATTTCTCATTTATTTTGTCTTTTTCCAACTGTATACAATAGTTATGAATGTACAAGTTGCAGAAAGGTTTTGTGCATCTTTCCAGAGATTCATACTATTACAGATTTACAAATACAATCTATACTCTTTCTTGGTACTGCTAGTTGTTATTTTATTTCGATCGCTAGGTTTGGTGTACATATCTAGTATTTTAGTCTGTTAACTACTGATTGCTATTGTAAAATCATTACCACATGCATTAGAATAAGGATCTTCATTTATTCGCTTAATGTATATTATAACTTTGCCATTAATTTGTATTAGATGATGATGATGATGATGATTTTCATAGTATATCTTATATTTATGTAATAAAAAAAAATAACTTTATGAAACTTGGTACAGTTGGTGTTTTCAGTCCTGGTTATGTATTTAAGAATTTAGTGTATGTTATTTATAGGTTTTTATTATAACTCACTACTCCATTTAATGGGAGTGGTGAAAGCGTCCAGTGGATACCAATCATATGTTATAAGCCTGTTTGTTTGTATGTGGCTTTAACGGTTGCATTGTTGACTGTACATATTTAAGTGTTTAGTGTTGATTATAGATTTTTATTAAAGTCACTACTCTATTAGTGGGAGTGGTGAAGAGGGTTTAAGGTGTGACATAACATAGTTGTAAGATGATAATATAAAAAAATCAAAGTCAAAAACTCTTTTTTTTTCATAGCTGGAGATGAACGTCAATGATAGATTTTTGGAGTAAATCTCATGTTTCTAAAATAATAACTTTTTGTAACCCTTTGTAATAGATTCTTACAGTCTTGTGAAAATTACAAAGAGTTTGGGCATGAATGATATTGCAGGCATGAAACTACATATATTATTTTTGGGACTCCTAGTAGACATAATCAAAATACAGAAATATTGTATAGTGTAATAATATCTAGTACTTACAAAATATTTAAAATTATACAGGGTGCTTTTTTTTTCTAGTGTCTGAGTCTTTCTTTCCATAGTGTGATTGTTAGAAAAGGTATTTGCAAATGGGCATGCAATCTTTTGATGAAACTAGTTATGTGCCTGCACAACTGATATCCTCTCTTGGCACTGCTGTTATTTGACTTTGGTTGCTAATTCACTGTACATATCTAACTTCTTTGCGTGTGTTATCTATTGGTTTTTTTTATTACAAATCATCACTGCATCCATAATAGTGGTGATGATAAGGTACTGGCATGTTACAACTGTCTGTTCTTACATTGTCATTTTGTTATAATGTAATTATAATGAGGTGATCTTTGTTAAGAACTATTTTGTATAGCTAACTGTTCAACTTTGCAAACTAGTTTTTTAAAGTTACATGATTAGCATGTCTTCTACATTAGATGGATTTTAGTACCAAGTTGATTCAGTAAATTGACACTTACTGGTGAGTAGAATAACATGCTATTTGTAGTTTTGTAATGTTGACTATGGTTGTTTGGCTTACTATAATATTATACCTCAGTTTGTTCTTATGTTGTGATTTTGGTACAACATAATTGCAATTGGGGACAACTTTAACAGTAAGCAACTAAAATGAGACAAAAGAAATTTAATAGTTTACATTTGAAAATCCTTTAAATTGTTGCTTCTATGTATGCAAACTTTTTGATGTTTTTCTGAACAAGACCTAAGGTTAACTTGATTTATATGACAACTTAAAGGATAGAGAGATAAAGCAAAATGATTTACTGAATCATCTTAGAATATCCCTTTTGTGATTGTAATGCTGTTTTATAGATGTTAATCGTCAGAAGTGAACCTTCTTGTCTATAACAACATTGCATGTTTTACATTAGGGTAGGTTATGTATATTTTAGTGTTTAGTAAACATGAATGTGTCTTCTTTATACTTTTAGTCTCTGTATATAATATTATTATTATTATTGGTGGTCTTAGAATGACCACAATACATTCTGGTTCCTTTGTGAACATTACGAACTCAAATTCAGCCCTAGATTTAAGATTTAGAATTATTGGGAAACCATTGTACATAACTGTTTCTCAAGAGTAAATTAAAATAACTAATGCTCATAGCATTTTGTGTTTTGCTATTATTGTATATAGAGTAAGTGCATGTTAAATGGTGCTAAATACTTGTAGATTATAATGTAGGATTTGAACATAAAAAGCAAACACCAGCAGCCATAACTGAAGGTGTTTTGAGGCATGCTGTTATCTCTGGTTTTATTCTGGATGTAATATTTTAATAATTTCACTTAAGAACTCTGCAAAGGTTGCCTGAACAGTTTTAGAAGCAACCCATATAGAGGCTATACTTAACAGCTTTTCAGACCAGTAAAGTTGCTTTTGCAAGGCTCAAGTAATTTCGTTTCTGCCAAGTTGGTTAAGGTAATAGTAAAGGTAAAGTAGGGAACAAATCTTTCAAGATCTCAGGAAATTGAAAAGTTGTCACTCACCAACAATTATTCAAAAATGATAAAACAGTTTTGCAAATAAGTAAAATACTGAAAGACTTATTGTTAGAAAAAAAAATGTTATTGTAAATAGTTTCATTTGTTGTTGCTGTTTTATATCTGTCCATTTCATTTTAAAATATTGCTGTCATTTATTATCATGATCATAGTACTACAAACAAACCCAAAGTATAAACATGCGTGTACCTACAAATGTGCAATATTATAATAAAGTGCAATCGGTTTTAATATAATTAGATACCTATTACAGTCGGAAGATATCGACATTTCTGGTTTTTGTTTTTACATTTGTGCTCTTATTAAATTGAAATTGAATATCTTTGTTATACAATGTTGTCTGCTAATTAATTAATTTTTTTGCTTAGCATTGATTGTGAATCTATGAGAAGACAACTCAAGTTATATGTTGTATGGCATTGTGGTTAACTTAAAATGTAAATGAAAAGTTATATACATTATATGTTTAATTAAAACATTTTTGTTGTACTTCATTCTTTGAAAATTACTCTTACTCTTAATTGTAACAGAGCTCTGTAAAGTACAAAAAATGTCTATAGTTTTATATTATTTCGTTAAATACGACTCGGCTAATGTGATTAAAGTTCTTTATTCACAATATTTTGTGAATTGTTAACGAATATTTTTGCAATATTTACTTATTTTCTAATTTATTCAAATATAATATTTTAATGTCTAAATTCAAATAACTGTGTATTGGTAATGTAAAGGCAAAGTCTTTCTTGATAAAAATTGAGTTTTCATTGTGTAGAATGTAATGCTATCAAAGTTAACTTTTTTGTCATATACATTCCTTATTGACTAATGTGTCTACATCCTGTGTTATAGAATCTTACATGTTTGTGTTTGTTATTTTGTCTTTTTACTATTTATGGTTATAACACTGTTAATATATAATAGCTTGCATCTGTTGTATTATTGTTACCCCAAACGAACTTCCTGTGCATCAAACTATTGTCAATTCATTTCCATTTTTCATACAATAATAATAAATTTATACATTTTTAGATATGAAAAACCATTTAATTCAAATTTAAAGTAGCTGTAATTTTTTATACCTGAAAATGTAAAGATTTAAAAAAGCCTAGCTTTTTGTTTTCAAGTTTTTTATATATTTGTTTGTAACGAATTTAATCTTTTGTGGCAATCTACAATATAATAAATGTTGAAGGTCAGTTAAGTATACATTTAATGTCGTAAGAAAGTTTCCAATATTATAACGAAAAAGAAAAGTGTAATTATTCTGTGTTATAGATAGTTTTTCCTTTGTACAAATCAAAATTGCTATATTATTAGTTGCCTCATTATATAAAATTTTAAATACCTATGTAAAATATATGTTGTTGTAGTTATTAAATAAAATATCTAATGATACATTTTGAGTTTTATTATCAAGTGTCGCATTGAGAAATTAAGAGGAAACAAAAATGAACCATAGTCAGCATTAGACATTGTTCGAATAAATCTTTATGTTAAAAAATTATGAACAAATCCTATTCATTGGTATATTATTTATGTGAGAAGTTACAATCCTGAATATAATCAATGTTGCGTAATTAAACATCTCTATTGAAGTTGTAGTAATACATGTTAATTCCAGTACAGTAAAACCTCCTGTAAGTGGACAGATTTTGTAGAACTCAAGTTTTCCTATTATTAAGATATGCCAATTGCCCCCATTTAACTGGTTCCTCTAATACATGACAGTTCATAAAGCTCATTTTTAGTAAATAAAACCTTCTTAAGCAGACACAGATAACTTACAGGTATTATTTTGATGTTTCCAGATAAAAATTTAACAGCAGTAATTCTCTCGTTCTAAATGTTTCTTCTAAATTTGGCTAGTTACCACTTCTTGCTATTAATTTGTTGTTGATTATCGAGATTTATAAGTCTTTATATAACTATTACTTACTATTTGGCCTATTTTACTATTATTTTTATAACATCGTGTAGTTTTATACATTTGTTTAATAGAAAACTTGCTTCTTACATGTTTTAATGCAATTTGTTTGTTCTTTCTTAAATGGGCACGGATGTTTCTCTTAAATGAGCCCCCCTCCAATAAACAGACAAGAAGTATGGGACTAACAGTGTTTGCATATTGGAGACTTCACTGTATTTGATCATGAGAGTATCGATATGTTTAGAAAACAACTCAAGCAGGCTATGACTTTCAGAGAAGTAATTAAGGTTTCTTGCAGCCATGCAAAAATCTAATCTTGGAACCGCTTTTGATTTATTAAGAAGATAAATAGAGGATAAAATCTAACTGGCATATCCTGACTCATGATTGTATCTTGAACTTTATTAAGAAGGTTAATCGAGGGCAAAACATCTTGTTTGGATGTCACATCCTGACCCATGTTCATATCATTAGTTCTATTAAGAAGGTCAATGAAGGGTAAAGCTTGACATTGGATGGTATATCCTGACTTATGATCATATCTTCAGTTCTCTTAAGAAGGTTATAAAGTGCAACCCAATCCATGTTCCTATCTTTAACTCGATTAAGATGGTCAATGAAGGGCAAAGTCCAACTTTGATTAAATGGCATATTCTGACCAATGATCGTATCTTTTTCCCTAAGAAGTCGTGGGCAACTACTGATGGGAGCATGCATTGTAATTTTTAAAAGATTTGCTGTGCATTGGTGCAAGTTGTATACAGTGGTCATTGAGTAAAGGATTCAGTGGTTGTATACTAATTGTAACTATAACCAGTCAGGATTATCCAGAATATTGTAAAATCATTGTTCTTCTCTTTTGCATATAGCTGTTTATGAAATCGGAAAAAAATGATATGCCAATAATAGCAATAGAGTTTCCCAAATTTTGAAAAACTTGAAATTTTTTGTTATTTAATTAGTGTTTTTAAAATTAACTATTTAGGGAATTAAAACTACATGTTTGTTAGAAGGTCACTGTTTGTTAAATAAGTTCCACCCTTAAAATTACCCGGATATACATACATATGTACTCCGATACGTATAACCTTACCGTAGATTTAACTTTTGAAAAATGAGAACAAATAAACGGAAACGTGTTTAGTATTAATTATTATAATTTTATAATATCCTGGACTTTTTCCAGTAGAAAAACTGTACTGTAGTTTCTGATTTTCTTAGTAATCCAGTTTGGGGCTTGTGTTAGGGAGATGGAAGCTGGTTCATTAAGTTGACGCCTATGTTGCTTTCAATGTATCGTAAAACATTCAGTATATTTTTGCTATTTTGAGAATTATTTTCTCTGAGGGATCCCCCCCTAGATTCGGCTTTTACCGATTTCCAATTCCCTATGGTTATGGCGCAAATGACTTTTACAAGTTGCTAAGATTTTGATTCATACTAAAGCAACTCACCTCAAAAATATGATAGTAGTAGTCTTTTAGTGATATGTCAATGTCAAAAGTGTTAAATTCCACAATGTGTGGGAGGTGATACAAATATCTTGACTCTTTTTAATAAGATGGTTCACAGTCAAGTCATGATAAAATGGGCGAAGTTAACTATAAAAGAAGAAATTTTTCAGGGCAACTCTTTCTCTTCACTGTTTGTAGTAAGTTTGATTTTAATGTCAATACTATCAATGTCGACCAAAATCTCCAAACGTTCCCAGAAATCTTCTTTCTTCTGTATGAATGATTTAAATTTATTATGTGAAGTAAAGACATTTTATGCGTGCACTGCTGGAATTTAAATGTTTAGTGGAAACTACATCAAAATCTTTATGTTTTAGAAAAGTTACAAATAATTGGAAATTTTCCAAGTATGCTAGTTCTAAATACAAGCTCGGTAGCTGTTGACCGACACCATCAAAACGGTTGACAGCTGTAATCAAGTAGATTGCGAGAATTATTTAATTCGTATTTTAGTCTTCTTGATCTTCTCTTCAGTCGGTGGAAATTAGTACTGTTCCGGTAGAGAAACAACGGAAAACTTTAAGTGAGTGCACTTATTTAGGAGATTTGTTTGATTCTTACCAGGTAGCAGACAAGTGATGATTCATTTCAATACCTGATCGAGTAGGCTAGACAAAGAGATAAACTGAAAGATATAGTATTACATATACGCAATGAATATGAGTGATCATTTGTATAATGCGGGTGTTTCACAGAGTTATGTTTAACAGTTGAAGTGATTCGGCAAAACTTGACTCCGATCATCATTACATATTTGAAGACGGTAGAATCAATACCGTGAATGGCAAACAAAATTCAAAATATGGAGCCTGGCGATGACCAATTATGTTATGCTCAAGTGCTGTAAGACTTTAAGTTCCGTAGATGATTAAGGAGCAAAAAAAGGTCCATTTGAATACAATATGAACAATCAAAAACTAATAAGAAGCCGTAACGGAATGAATACCAAGACACCATAAGAAGAAGAATTGCTCTTGAAACGAAGAAGCAAATGACTTGGAAAATAATTGGGTTGCAAATAGTTGTGCAGAATTTCAAATAGGACAGACAACACAGAATCCTGGAGATGGCTTAAGAAAAAACAGTCTCATTTCAGTAGTTCAAGAGTAAACACAGTACAGGCATAGATAAAGAAGACTATAGTAGACTGCTATCTATGAAGACTAAAAGAAGACAAGTTAACTGCAGGAGTTTGTTTGGAAATTGCAAAAACAGTAACCTGCAGGGACCCAATGGGTCTTCAAATACACTGACTGACAAGTAACTTATATACAACATGAAAGGTGGTAGTAGTCTTCTTCGTCTGCGAGATACTATTCTTGATAGCGAGACAATCACAAACTTGTAAAAAGTATGAGACTTTTTTACTTTTGAATTTATTTTTGCAGTCTGATGATTATCATTGTTGTTGCTTTTCTTCAGTCGGGAGTGGTTGAGTTATTGGCGAGGTAACGCAATCAATATAGAGTGTTGCATATTGATGGCGGCGATGAAGAACGGCTGGGTGGATAGATGCGTGGTGAAGTTGTGTGAAGGAGGAGTTGGCTATCTGGATGATTGATGTGGTGGCGATATTAGTGGTATGTTGTCCGCAGGCGATTTTGAAGTGACTTCAGTGGCTACAACCGCACTAACTTGAGATTACCAACCTCTACGTTCTAATTGCAGAGCCGTCATCTTATCATTGATCCGCATAAATCTGAAATTAGAGATACAGTTTGAAAATGTTAGTTTTTGGAGTGTTGTTATTTAAAGGTATAAAAGATTTCGATCAAATTATAAAAATGAAAACCGAACATCTTATACATATAAAGAAATTTAACGAGGTATTATTTACTTGTTTTATTTTGTCACAAGATTTTGATTGAACAACTGAGCTAGAAGTGAACCAGGAAATTAAAAAAATTCAGTAGAACCAGCTGGAAACAATCTCCTACTAGAAAATCTCTTTATAACGTTATCAAGCTTCATTGTCTCTTTTTGTACTTTGTTCTAATAATAGAGCAAATTCATTTTTATGAAGACTTCCCAGAATCGTTTTTTTCTAAACTCTGTCTCTTGATGGCCGTTGTGTCCTGATCTAGTCATCCGTTGGATCGCTGTGGTGATTCTTCAGAACGAATCTGAGCCTTTTCAGTTTAAGACAAGCGAGTTCTAATTTTACTCTCTTACTTTCAGTAATGGTTTCTAAGACATCTCGCTAATAAAAACCAAATTCAAAAACTTTAATTCTTACCATTTCCTATACTATTCATCTGATGTAAGGACATACAGTATATTATCTAGGAGTTATTTCTAAAATTAGGCTACTCTTATAGTAGGTATTTTGCTTTTGTTACTTTTGCATTGCTTCTCATTAAATTATAATGTTTGCTCATATTATTTTTAGTTATTCGTAAATAATCTCATTCAAATAAAAATGCTTATATTGATTTACTATTAGCATACACATACTGAGCACAAATTTATATTTTCCCAAAAACTACCTTATAAGTTGAATTTTAATAAAGTATTGAATTCTACAAGTGGGTGCAAGCGTAGGTATCCTTCAGAAGTGGTTCTGAATAAAAAATTAATGCAGTGGAAGTATCAAATGTACATTTAGTTTTGTAACTAGATCTTCTATTCGTTATAATACAAACGTTTTTTCTTTGTTAGTCAAGAATATTTTTTACCAGAAAAACATTTTGCTGAGATTTCATAAAATTAAATTATTTCTAAAGATACATAAGAATTCGGTTATGTGACCTTTTTCTATTCTATTTAAAAAACTACGTATCTATTAAATTTATATTACCTCTACATACTTATTTTAGTTTCTAAATATAATAGTCCATAACATATGATTATTGCTCTAAAAAATTACATCTGATTAACTTTTGCAAATTTGATATACATTGTGTCCAAAATTCAAGGTTCATAGTTGGTATTCTGGAAATGTTAAGAAAATAGAGAATTGCGCCTTAACGGAACACTTTCGGATAGAGGTAAGTTTGGTTAAATCGTCTTATTTTGGTCTGAGAAATATGTGGTAGGGCATTGTACAGACCTTTTAGGGACACCCTGTATAGTCCTATCATTTTATTTATTGAAATTTCTCAATAGGCAATACAAAAATGAAGTTAGCTACGCTTGAGAAAATCTGTTCTTTCTCCTTTTGAACCTCTGTCCCTATCTTTCTTTCTCTATGTTTCTTATTTTTTTCTTGCGTCTTTTCTTTCTTTCTCAACTTCTTTCTTCTTCACATCTGTTCTTACTATTCCTATTTATTTTCTTTGGGAAATCCATTCTATATCTTTCTGTCTTTTCTTTCTTCTTCTTCTTACCTTTTCTTTTTACGTCTGCTTCTACATAACTTACTTGAGCATAAATTGATACAGAACGGACATAGTACATCCTCATTAAAAATAAATTTTTCGCAGGCACTTTTGGAGGTTCTCCCTTCAAACTCTTAACAGGCCGCTCCTCTGATTAACCAAATCAAGCAAACCTTTTTATAACTAGACTCAGGGGAGGGCAACAAAGTTCATTGTAGGCAAGATCGACACTTCACGGGCCAAAAGCAAAAATCTTAAAACAAATATGTATCAGTGAACTAGTTATTAGGAGCTTTAGAGTTGAGCTAAACTGCTACTTTTCGTAACACAGGCGATTACTCTTAAATGTAGTCAACTCTGGAACTTGTCAAAGTACTGATTAAAGCGGAATCACCCGTGATTTTTCATTGTGACCGAAAAGCAGCAGTTTAGCTCATCTTTGAAGAGCATAGGAAGTAGCTCAAATTCCAAACGATTTTCTACATTTATTGAAATAAAATACAAGTAAGCGAAGGTAAAGCAATCAACAAAAACACTTATAGTACTTGAGTCAGATAATCTTGCAGGATTGTCACTATGAGACCACAAGAATTGGTCTGGTTAAACGCGCTAGCATTTTTATATCATTCCAACCTTTTTTAATCATTGGCTTTATTGATTTGGTTCCTTTATAAAATGATTTTAAATATTAAAACCTTATTGTATTTAGAAATTCAGTCTTTATTAATTTCTATTAAAATTGCTTTTTAGGATGTCGTACCCAGACGATCTATTGCTTACAGTGGAACGGGGATATCTTGTTTTATCTTTCAAAATAATTTTTCCGTGTTAACCAATTAGGGGTGTATAACTTTTGGTCTGTTTAATAAGAACTATGCCTCATTAAGCCGAGGTCAGCGGTATCGTATTGTTTATTTAAGTGTGCGTGGGTGGTATTCACTCACTCGTTTATCGAGCAATTCTCAGAACCAGTCCGGAGCAACTTTCTGAACAATGGTTACAACAAACGAGACATAAACAGGATCTTCAAGTAACGCTTCCTTCTCCAAGAGATGGTGTTCGGAACACAACTGCATTCATCTCCACTGCTTTCTTACTATATATTCATAAGGTGACAGATCGCATAGGGAAAACGCTCCAGAAACATAGAATCAAAACCGTCTTCAAGTCCATCAACAAAATCTCACAACTCCTACCTTCTAACGATAAACAATATACATCGGAGAAACTGATCGCTCGATAAACAAACGCATTACTGAACATAAGCTGTGTATAAGGTCAGATCACATATCTACATCTGCTGTTGACGAACATCAACACAAGAGATATTGATAGATAGATAAGATATTGTTTGAAGATACGCTTATTCTTTCTAAATCATCTTTCTATTACATGAGAAAGATCAGAGAAGCAATAGAAATCCACAAACATCCCAATAAACATCAATCGCGATGCAGAATATCTACTTCCCGCCATTTGGAAGTCATTTTGCGTGACGAATCTGATTATCGTTACAGTCGATTAACTCTCCACTTTCTCCATTCTCCAAAAGAGTCTCGCCTCTAGGGTGACTAAAACGTCAAGTTACCGTGCTTTTCTTTAGTCGACTGAAGAACCTCCTTATGGAAGTGAGCGAAACGTTGAATGTATAGTACAATCCGACAACGACACGGTCTAATCCTAAAAGACGTCGATTTACCAATAAACTATGTAGGTTATTTGAATGATTGACAGTGCCAGTAGGCTGTAGAGGCGATAAGCTTCCCTTCAAGGCCGTCTCTCTGTTTATTGTATTTTTATCTATCGTTCATAGCGTGTTAAACAAATGTTTGTTGTTTCATAACAATTTCTGTATAAAACGAGTTGTAGTCATAAAGGCTTTAAATAATAAAAGTTCAATATCTCAAATTACATTAATTGTAGATTGCCGTAAACTCGCTCAACAGAAACAGCTGACTAGACCGTAAAGATCATTGTTATATTTAAGATTTACAAGCATTTAGCAGTAAAAGAGAGATTTAATTTACCGTGTATCTCTTACGAGCATCCTACCATCTTAAGCTTTCTGAAGTCTGTATAGCTGGTTTATGACGGCGATCTGTTATTTGAACAGTCTTTATCGCCATTGATTTGACATATTTCCTAATTTTGATTATCGAGAGTAAGTTGTCAACTAAACTAAAATCGACGAACCAATGCAGTGATCACGTGAAAATCACATGGACAGTATACGCTAGTACCCATCTGAGTCGACGTCCAATTTACACTAGCAAATTTGAATAAAGTACCCGCCAAATTTAAAATTAGTAGTGTTTAGGTATTTACGTTAAAGTCTATAATCCAAAAACAGAATTTACAAATAAAATAAACACGAGAAGTAAAACGGAAACACGGAGGTTTTAGGTTACGTTGGTTTCTGTATATATCGGTATATAATAATGCAGTGTTTGGTGATGTTCACACTTCCGTGTGTGAAACCGGCTTCAAGTACGTGTTTTCCAGCCAATTGAAAAAGAGCTTGCATTGATCACGCACTTTTATTACTGCATTGGTTCGCCGATTTTAGTATAGCTTTACTGCCGAATCCACCCGTCTCCGACCCTACGAGCTGGCCAAGTGGCATATTAGTTGTATGTTGGCGGTAAGTTATCGCATCTGGGTCGCTAAATCCCGTTTTTCCCATAATGACCTTTGCGCCATTTATGTTTATATATTATTTGAATGTTTTGTAAAGATTACATTACATAAATAATCGTATGCTGGCACATGGATATCCGTGTTTTAGTGTGTTCTAAGCATAGGCTAGGTTACAAACGTGACCTTCGCATATACTTATTAAATATGTGTTTAATGCAGCAAAATATTATAACCATAATATAAATCTAACAAAATCTATAAGAAGCAACAATGTGCAGTGACCGCCAAAAAGTTGGCACCAAATGAGAAAAATTTTTATTTTTGATTTTTTTGAAAATCCTTTTATGCCAATAATTTGTGCATGTTCAAAAACCAAAACAAACGACTCCTATCTTCCAAGTCATTTTCCGTTTAGCAGAAAATTATTGGGAGCAGAATAATCCATGGCTACTTTATTATAAATTTGGATCAAAATTAGGGATACTTGTCTTTTTATTTTAAGATATTACGTACTGGTAATGCGCTATGTAACAACAAATTTACATACATTTTTGCTAGTTTCTTATATCTAATGATGAAAAGGTCTTGCACCAAAAACCTTCAAAATCAGGATACATTGTCTTGCAAGCTCGAGAAGCAATAATGTTAATTCAGATAATTTCTAAAAATAAAAATCAATAATCTAACTATCCACAAAAGCTACATGATCAAAATAAATTCACATGCCCAAATTATACGAGAACTGCCAGACCTTAACATTTTATCTTTCAAAATTTGAAAAAATTATTTATTTTTTTATACCAGGCGTCTCAGCTGATGATGGTCTTTCTTTAAATTTCACCAGAAACATTGATACTTTTCAAAACATTGACGATTTTCAATTTTGGTCATTTCAAAAGATGCCAGGTTAGGTTAAGTAGCTTGTGTTTGGTTTTAGGGCATGCACAAATTATTGGCCCAAAAAGATTTACAAAAAAAAACAAAGATCAATAAATACCGAGTTAGACTTGATAGATTTTTTTCTATTACTTATTTATTATAAAAGACAACTAGTTTTCTTGTCTCGGTTTTTTTCACACGTACTTCTACCTAGAATATTTAGATCCTTTTCCTGGTTTTGTTCTCAATTTATATTTTTATTTGAGATTTGATTCCGATATTTCTTAATATTGGCATGGTCTTGTTTTTGATTCTTTGATGATTGAACAGTGAAGTAACAAAGTAAGTTTCTTCAACTGACCTTACAAGGGTATAAGCTGTAAAGAGCAGTTTTGATTCCAATTAAGCTACTGTTATTGGTTTAGGTGAAGCTACTTTTGGTCTTTTCGTTATATCTCTACTTATTTTATTTTTTGTTATTATTAAATCCTGAAAGACATAATTTTTTAATAATCGTTGAGTTCAATGATTTTCAATTATTGCACCTGGGAGTTCTGGAAAGGCCAAAAAAGGCAGGTAGCCCTTTTTGTTGAGGGAACTCATAGTTTTGTACAGAGTTGTAATAACTGGATTTCAGTGAGCATAGAATACGTTGAAAAATAAAAACCATCTCAAAATATTTTGATTGATGGTTTGCTATCTACTGTTGTGTAACTGTTGATAGTGGCATGCTAGATTACTTTACCGGTGTTTACTATCTTACTTTGTTATTCTATTGCTTGTATAATATTTGTATAACCGGATAATTAGCTACTGATATAAGAATTATTATGTGAATCTCACTAAAAACAAAACAAAATCAAGAGTAAACGCTACGAAAATATTTCTGTAACCTTGTAGGCATACTATTACTCCATAAGTGGAAGCGGTAAGTTTTAATATTCTGTATGAGAGTCTGCATTAACTAACATCAAAAAATTAAATCAGAATCTGTAACATTATATTGAGACAAGTTTATCATGAAAGCTAATAATAATGATAATTAAATACAGTATATAAAGCAAAGTAAGTGCATTTATTTGATCGTAAACAATTAAATACAAAGTATGGAGTGCTAGATGTTAATTTTGTCTTTAAATATTCCAAATGATATTTTTTGACAAACGGCGATGCTTTCTTGTTTGTCTGACAAGTGAAACGTAAAAAAGACATATGGCGCATAAAGTCCCGTGTGTTTGTGTATCGTTTCAAAAAGAAACACGATATAATGAGCTCCAGCGAGTACAGTAGGTATAATGTCTGATATTTTTCTATTATTAGCACCGACACTGCTCAGATTTTCGTGAATCGCTAATAAGAAACATTCGACGTCTTACGGTGGTGCAACAGGAAGCACCTGCGCCGTTACATGTAGTAATATACGATAGACGCGTGCGACGTTTCCGGTAGCCATATCTCATCGACCTCCTGAAGGTGTTATTTTAGTTTACCTTTCCACTTCTTTAAATTTTTTTCCACTTTTTAAAAGTATTTTAATAACACAAGATCTGGAACAATCCTAGAAACCTTAAAAATCCGCCCTGAAAGTTTATTTCACCATTTCAAGATTTATTTACCTAATACTGTTTTGATGTGTGCTGCAATTTAATGTAAATTTAATAAATTGTTAATTCAACTGTAGGTCTAGTGTGGGTATATATCTATTGTCACCCATTAATTTTAACATCATGTTACAATGTCTTCCGGATGCGAAGGTCGAAGAAGAATTCGTGAATCATACTCATCCATGTATGGGTGTCCCGTACTGAACGGGACAGATAAAACAATTATAAACATTTCTTTAACATTTTTATCTAAGTTGTCGAACTAAATATTAATAAGGACTATAGGGGGTCTCATAAGCGAATGAAAAAATGTAATTGTAGTTTTATTTGAAATTATAATTTATTTTAGTTGTCACAATATATTTACAAATGTAAAGCAAAAAAAACTCACTTCAACTTTTAGAACAAAAAATTCTTTAGTATTTATTTCATTATTATTATTATTATTATTATGTTTGGGTTTTAAAGCTTTTCTAAAAAATATTTAGACAAACAAAATTAATGAAATATTTTACAATACGTAATTGTTTTCAGTTGTATAAATTATTACAAACGTTTCTCTCTCATAAAATGAAAACATTGTGGTTGTAATTGTTTTTGTTGCAAAATTCAGCCATTTAATTTCGTTTTCGTACATATTTTGTGTACTAAGAATCTGTTTTGTTTTAGTATATAGTCGGAATACCAGTAGTACATACCTAATAAAAGTTTGTTTTGTTTTGTCTTTTTTTGAATTGCTTCTGCTAGCAACCACATTCAAAATAGATGCTGGGCTTTCTGACAGGGACTGAACAACGTATTTAGAAAATTATCTTGGTTTCACGCTTCACTTTTACTCTCATCGGGTTTGAAAATAAGAAGACAAAACAGTAGCTCAGTTCTTCTCAATACACTATTCTTTCGTTCGTATGAGAAGACAGTTTAGCGCTCTGAGCCACTTCTGCACTGAATGCTTATAAAATATCATTTGTTTCTGTGTTCATAATCAAATCAATGCCTCTGTTTGTTCTTAACACGTAAGTTTGGATTTTGCTAGTAAATTGCAAAATTACTTGACAAGTTTCTAATTTATAGATTGTAATTTATGGTTGTTGTCTACTAGCAACCAGTAACCGTTCTCTTTTTCTCCTTCAAATTTGCCTAATTCTTCTCTCAGTGCCTCTCTTATCTTATTTTCAATTGATTCGCTTTCTGATGTTATTCCCACATTATCCAAAATCTATCTACAATTTTTTTCTTTTTTTGTTTGCCTTCTGGTTTCTTGATTATTGCCATATCTCATTCCTTGCAAAACGTTAAGGAATGACCTTTTAGTATGTTATTTGTGAGAAATCGAATTCAATAACTGAGTCCGATCTAGGGACACGATACCAACTCTGCAAGATCCCGACTTTATAATAGCCGCTATATATCTTCTTTATTGCTCAGGCACAGTCCAATGAACTAACTTTTTTGTAGGCAGAATCCTCTCTTCCACTGAAGAAGGGTACTTCATCAAGCCTTTTTCAAAAATATGCAAAATCTAGCGTAGTCGCATCATTAGAGGCTCCAACAAAACTGAAACAGCTGATTCAGTTCTGTTTACTATCCTTCTTGGTAAGTATTGTTGACTATCCTGGGTCGTTGTTCAGATTAGTTTAATCATGGTCCGTGTTGATAATGTTACTGGGAAGCATTTCATCAATACTTCTATCTAGATTATCAAAAAAGTTATTTTAATATCAGGAAAAAATTTTTCGTACATCATCGGCAAAGTCTTTCTGTAAGTTCGATTTTATGGTGCTTTAAATTTTGATATCATCATCCTTTTTATTACACTTTAAAGTCTAGCTCTATGGAATAATCCCATTTCGTACAGACCTCCTCTTAACCTGAAAGAGCAGTCTGTTTCCCCACTTCCTAAATTTTTCCATTTTTTTTAATAACTTTGAAGCACTGAATATGAGATTGAAAGACTCCTTGATCCCGATCAAAGTTAAGGTTATTATTATGACATTAATACTTTGTGACAAACAGACACCCTTAAATAATAACATAACTTTAAGGCCTATTCTGTAAAACATTCGCTAAAATTATAATATTAGATGACCATTAAATGTCAGAATAAAAATTTTAATTTGTGGCAACAAAATTTATATTATAGATGATGCATTTTCCACAAACATAGAGTGCTTTTAGAAACTAGGTACGATGACACACTAATAACTAGCAGAAGATTAAAGTTGTACTTGCACTTTCTACCCTGTTCATCCTAATTAATCCAATCATTCTATTTTATGGCATGTTTTGGTGTCCGTATTGTTAGTTGATAGATTATTATCCACCATTATTGGGCTGGTCTGGCTACAGGCTGTTTGGTTTTTTCTCTCGTCTGTTTTTTTCCAACCACACATGATC
This sequence comes from Ignelater luminosus, assembly GCA_011009095.1. Lineage (NCBI taxonomy): Eukaryota > Metazoa > Arthropoda > Insecta > Coleoptera > Elateridae > Ignelater > Ignelater luminosus. The sequence goes on from VTPC01090570.1 coordinate 486,942, forward strand.
CTATGAATCATGCTATTTTGCATAAAACTCGAATTTATCGTAGTGGCATATTTTTGATACGTCAGAATCCATATCAGTCTCATATTTTTTTTATCCAGCTGTAGAAACAAACTAAAACCATTAATGATTCAGAAGAATTATCTAAGAGCAATTCACTCCTTTAATGTGTGTTTCCGTATCAAAAGGCAAGGCAAACAACTTGTTTTTTTACGTTTCCCTCTGTAAGGATATCAGAAACATGCCACGACGAATCATCTTGAATTTGCTTATCCTTATGTTGCGTTACTTATGTCACATTAACTGTTAGCTGTTACGTTAGTATCTATCTAACACTTTATGGTTTTTGGAACTTTAAACTATTTGTGTAAGAGTTTGTATATAGCTTCCAACTTGACATCCAAAACGTTTTTGGCCAATCTATACATAGAGCACGGTTCGTTCTTCAATACCGAGCAACGGCAACAAGATTATTTTAGTCAGAGCTTGGTTTATCTAGTGTCAGAACAAATTCAAAAAGCAAATATGTATAGAAAAGACCATAAGAACTAAAGAATTTAATATGCAACATACCTGTTGCTTGGTATCTAAATAAACGTGTTTATCATTCATGATGTTCAAATAATATGAACCATCGGCGACAAAATATAATCTATACGCTTATATTTTGAAGAAAAAGTCTTGAAGACTTAGTTTAAAGTTTCGACAAATTGTTTTATGAAACCCAATTTAATGTACCATTGTATCAACGTCTCTTGACGTTGTTTTTCTACATATGTAGTGCTCATAGGTGTCCATGTTCATCAGATATGATCTCTCAGCCGTACTCATAATATCTCAAGGCATGAAGCAAGGTCTTGATGGTGTTGTAGTCTTCTTTGAGGCGCACCAATTTAGCCCTGTAAAGAGACAGGTATTTGCTCCTTTACGAAACAGCACTGTTTTGGAGCTCTTGAATGCGGTGTCAATGTCAACAAGCTGGCCACATTACGGCAGAAGCAGAGTCCAGGCATAGACGTCAAAAGACTTGGTGAAACGATCAAGTCGTTGAAGTCTCTTTGGTTGGGGTAGTCTGAGTCTTTTTTTTCTCAGCTGCACCTTTGATATTTTAGTCTGAATTTACAGTACATTGTCTTCCTCGCTCTGTGACTTGCTGCTGTCTCTCTCTCTCTTGAGGTGTGAGTACACCAGGGGCTCAGAGTAGTGTGACACCAAGCCGGTGGATGAAGAAAGGATCCAAAGTTTGAATACGTAATAGTAGGTGTCTTCCTATCCGTCCGACGTTTGGAAGACTTCACCATGCAAAAGAACAAATAAAACTGTGATAAAGAAAAAAAAGACAGAACAATAAAAAAGAAAATATTTCCTTTGAAAAAAGTTGAAATAAACGGAATAAAAGTTCCTGTACAAGAAGTGACCTTGAGCAATAATTTCTTTCTAGAAAAATCACATAAAAAAATTTGAAAAATGAATTTGTGTTCAATATATGAAACACTTTTCATGGCTAATATGCTTCATCAAAAATTAAATTAATCCAAACAAAATTTTCTGGGAAAATTACTGTTTTTCTTCAAAATTGATAAAATAATAAACGCAAAGCAGAAACATATTTAGAATACTTTATTAATATGTAATTTGATGTCTAAGAATTTTCTAAAATTATCAACATTAAGAGTTCGTTTGCACTCTTGTAATTTTCTATGTCGGAAAATATCTACCTCAGAAAGCGCATGACAGATTTAAACTTTGTTGGAAAGATATCATAATTAATTTAAAAAAACTAAATACGTTTGAAAGATATAAAGGAAATAGAAATACCTCGAACATTTATTAGTTTCAGAGACTTATACTCCCAATAAATTTCATGCTTCACATATCTGGTTAGGACATTTACATTTAGTACCACACGCAGTTTTCAAACTAAACTACATAAAACCTACGCATTTCCTCAGAAATGAGTGTTTTATAGAGGAAATACGAAAATTATGAAGTGTAAACTATCAACGAATATCAATATCTAATGTTCACCAAAGAGCTATATTTAAGGTATCAAAGATTGGTGGTGAAAAGACTAATTTAGTCTCGAAAGAAGAAAACAAAAATTGTTTTGACATTTACGTGCTAAAAGATCCGAAATAGTGAAATTTTGACGGATACAGTATGTAGAAATATTGTTACAAATTCTAGATTTAATAACATCCCTATTTATCGCTAAGTAAATTCTTAGAAAATGATGAGTAAACTTCACCTGACAAACCATCTATGTTAGATGCAGCTTTATATAGTTTCATTAAGTTAATGTGTAAATAGAATTGTGAATTACTGCTTGCTTGAGCAAAGGTCTTAAGTTAAGAATATGCGCATTAAAGTAACAACACTGAAATACAAATTAGTTTACCCGGACGTGTTTTAACGATACTAACTCGTATTCGAACCTAAATAGTTTGTCTTGATGATTCTCAAGTTGATTCTGTCTATTAAATATGTAATCGATCAGTCTGATATATATGCAGAATTTGCTGCATTTTATCATGTAACAATTAAAGAATCCTATCTTCTGCACATGTACCATCAATCAGGACCGTAGCCAGAATTATATAATTGAAGGGGCACACTCTTTACCTGGAGGTGCTTACGGTTTTATGAGATAAATAAGAAATATCTAACTAAGGGATTTCTTTAACATAACTTTTAATTGGATTGGTATAGATACATGTTACCGTTCAAGTGAAGACTTGGATTGTTTATGCACCAACTAGATAATATGCTTTAAAGTCAAATGAAAACTACATTATTTTATTTATTCATTGTTATGTTACATGTATGCATACATAAAGTACTTAGAGGAAATTGCAAATTGTTATTGCGGTGAAAATTTTCTGAACTACTTTATAAAATAAATTTAGATAAAATTAAGAAATACATAATTATAACTAATATTATCTACACAGGTGATCATTGCCCATATATAAACTAAGAAAATACAGGTGAGCAGAAAGTCTCGTTATCTAGTCAACTGGGAACCTTTATATTAACAAGAATATTACATTATGTAGCACAGTTGACTAGATAACAAGACTTTCTGTTCAAAGTCAATCTTGTTGGTTCTTTCTTTTTCAAATGCCAGAAGAACCAAGTTTGCCAATCGCTGATGCTTCACAGATAGCTGTACTGTATCCAATGGTCCGTGCACTAGCAAGTAATCTGTAGGTTTCTTCAAAAGCAACCCTTTGTTTATATGTCCCTTCAAAGATGTCGCAATCCTTAAACTTTTGGATATATGTTTTTGCAACCGCCCACTCTTCTATTGACAGTATAGAAATTCCAAAGGAAGAAAGATATTTAACTTTTTCATAATCCGACAATTCTTCTGCTGCCGTTAATGCTTCCAATAGATCCGTATTATTAGTGAATCTACGTTCTAACTCTGTCAAAATTCTCACGGTTGTTTCTGTCTTTTGTACCATCTGCAAGCACTGTAAACCAGGGTAAGTCTGCATTCTTTATATCATCAATGATGATTTCACGAACGCAGTTTGCCAAAACTTGTATCGCATCATTTTGTATTTCTGGTGACAAATAAGTTGCATTTTTCGATATAAGTCTGTAACAATCTGCTAACTTAGGGTCTTTATACAATGCATATTCAAATAAGTTTTTAAACAAACTTTGCTCTTTGTGTTCTTCGATGTGGTAAGTTTCTCTTAAAGGTAACTCATTTACAGCAAGAAACTGTATAATTTCAGCTACCGATGTTAGATAATAACAATTCCTCTTAAGAACGTCCTCATTTACTAGTGTAGAAACAGTTTGTCCTGCATCTTGCCGCATTTGTTTTTCTTTCCACATCACCATTGCTGTCAGATGCGTTTTTGAAGTATCATGTCTCTGGAAACTTTTTGATTTCTCTAAAGCCGTTTCCATTCCTTGCCGAAACAACGCCCTTTGGTATTTTTTGGACACGATTGTAATTTTATTTGAATTATAGCTTCATTCATCTTTTGTTGCGATATCCGTAGGCGCTTTTGCACTGCTATATTGATATTGTTTTTTTAATCTCCTTAGGATGAGGACGTTCGCTGGAACTAGTACTGGGAATACACAATTTCTCAGTTGAGCTCGTACTTGGAAGAATACGGTTATCATCTTGAGATCTTTCAGATTTTCGTGTTTCAGTAACTGTTGTAAAATATAAATCGATTGTTCTTTTATTCATATTTCTAATAAAACTAACTACTGACTAACATCATAAAACTAGAAATTTGAATGTCTGTACGCCTTTTTTTTCTATTTCAAACTTTCAGGGGCCCACTTTTTACAAGCTGCTTTTTAAGAATCATGGGATTAGTTCTTTAGAATGTATTTAGTTACATTATGTAGTAATGATCATTTTATTTTTTTGTAATACATGCTACCACTATTCTAAAATTAGCGAATATAGTAGAAAGAAAAGTTAAGAAATAAACTTCCAGCAAACTCCAAACATCACTTTTATGACTCGTACAAAAATTTGTAAAATTTATTTTATTAGAAGATGTTGCCGCCCGGTTTTTAAATACCGACAAGTCAAAAGCAATATTTTAGTAAACTCTGTCCCTTATCCCTTAAAAATCGTAAAATTTATTACTGACCGTACTAAAAATTGCCAGAAATGTTAAAAGAAGTGTGAAGAATCTTTCACTATAATTAAACAAAACTTTCGAGAACCTTGGCAGTAACATTATATTATAAGAAAAAGCAATAAAGCAATAAATAACAAATGTGCAGTAACAGTACGAATTGGATTTTTATTGAATTTATGACTGACAGCAGGAGGACACAAGTTTTATAATGGTCAACAAATGTCTAGAATTCTCGTATTTTAAGAAAAGTGACAAAAGAGGGTTTAAGGGGTGGGTATACACAGCTCGGCACGTGGTTAGTTTTAAAAGGAATGTCCTATAAATCTCCATACTTTAATAAATCACACAAAAAATAAATATAGTTGTAGGCGACTATGAAGTTTCATATAACCTTCTATTGATTACTGTATTTTGATCTAATAAATATTTAAAGCTCGTGATAATAATGCTGTTTGGAAACTTTACATTGTATGTATTAATATTAATTTCCATGCAGGTAAATAAGTGTAAAGAATGGGTTAATGATGAAGTTAGGGAATGAATCAAAAAATTGAAAGATTTCTATATTTTTAGATATAAGAATATTCATTTGGAACAGCAATACCGGGCTGCAAAAACAGAACATAAAAGACTTGTTGCAAGAACAAAGAAAGAGTACTATCAAAATAAAATATCTAACTCTGATAATATAAATAAAACCACTAGCTAATAAAGGTTCAAAAAGGGAAAACAGAAATTTCGACATAATATTAATAATGATGAAATACATAAAAATCCCCAAGAAATTGCAAATATGTAAAAAGTTACCAATTTACAAAAAAGGTAATGCTAAACTGAGAGAGAACTACCGACCAATATCTTTAACTTCAGCCTTTTCTAGGGTTTTTGAACATGCATACTTAAGGAGACTCCATGATTTCATTAATAAAATATTTTATCAAATAGCCAACATGGGTTTATTGTTGGTAAGAGCACTGACACAGCTATGTTTTCTTTTTATGAAAGAATTATGAATTTCATTGACTTGGGTGAGTGTCTAGTAGCCATATTCTGCGACCTAGTCGGGCCTTTGACTGCGTTAATCATAACATTTTAATAACGAAAAGAGAAACAGCTCTTAACTGGTTGACATCTTTCTTGGAAGGGCGCACACAGTATGTTTCAATCAAACATTACAACAGCGGATCAGTAAGAGACACTATCTCCCATCAGACAGAAATTAACATTGGAGGCATCTGGATGCGACACTTTCAAGTGCTAACATTACAATGTACGCAGACGTTACAAGCATAATCGTATCTGATAGCTCACCTCTCATGATGGAGCAGAAATGTAATGCCACATTGAAAAGTTTATGGGAGTGGTTTTGTAGTAATCTTTATCTAAACTTCCAAAAAACTCATTTTATTAATTTCCATGTTTAATAAACTACCAGACCCAATTAAGAAAATAGATAAGCCATTTACTCCGTGGATACTGTGGGGCAAAAAATTTTCAAAAAAACCTCAGGCAATACGAATTTGTGATTTTTTGGTTTTTTGGTATTCTGTTTTGGAAAAAATTAATAAAGTAAATCTTTTGCTACAAAAGAAGAATGTGACAGTTGATATAGCCTGCAAAAATATTAAAGGATTACTGGAAGAAATCAAGAATTACAGAAACAATTGTTTTGCTAAAACTGAGAGTATTGCTAAGGATGTATGCCAGAATTGTGATATTCCTATAGAACTTAAAGAAGGGCGCAAAAGGAAAATCAAAAGAATGCCTGGAGAGCTTGGAACAGACTCTAACTTGACTCCAGATGTCAAACAAAGGCAAATAATACTTGTGGATTCCATAACATTCAAATTATGTGATCCCTACGAAAAGTTAAATGAACTCTCAGCTGATTTTTAATTTTTAAATGGTGCGTCGTTTTTAAAGATGAGCCTCAGTGACACAGAAACGTGTATTAAAGATTTGTGCATAACATATTCGAGAAACTTAGATCCCGTAGAGTTTCTGCAAGAAGCTGAAAGTCTCAGATTCTAGGCTCAGGAGCTTTTTAAATTTCAAAGCCAATCTCCTTTTGAAATATTTCAAAATTTCAATAAATCTGATTTACTTGTTGAGTATCCCAATTTTTCTACCTGCTGTGTGAAAGTTCGTTTTCCAAATGAAAACTAATTAAAAACTTTTTAAGATCGGCTATATCTCAAGAAAGACTGTCTCATACAGCCCTAATCTCCATAGAGAAGTCCATCGCAGACTCTACTATATCATTTGAAACATATATTTCAGAATTTGCAGTACAGAAAGCAAGAAAAGTTTGTATCTGAAATAATTATTTTAACTAATAATTTAAATTTTCAGATGTGCAAGTTGTTAAGTTCCTATAGGTATAATATTTTTGTGTTCCTATGTTTACTATTATTATAGAAGTGTGTATTAGAATTGTGTTTTATGCTTTTTCCGCTTTTTTATTGTTCTGATTTATTTCCAGTTTTTTTGTTATTTTCATATGTAGGCAATTAATTAATTAATTGTAAAACAGCCGATTAAAAGATGGCGAATTTAATTTTAAATAAAACTTCGTACAGTAAAATAGATTTTCTTTCACTATTAGTGCACGGGGGAGGGGCGCAAAAATGTCGACTTGCCTATTGTAAAATTCTGCCTAGCTACGGGCCTGTGGTGAATGGCTAAATAAAAACTTCTGCCTATTTCAGATACCACCACACCAAATGTGATTCAAATATTCTGTGCAAAAGCTTCCTAATATACCTCGACTTTTTTTTTATTTTGTCCTAGTAAAATCCTAAAATAATTTTCAAAAATCATTCAAAAGGAATCATTAAGGCATTTGTCTTGATCAAGCTCTTGAATATTATTCATTGAAAATTTTATAAATTAAGCATTCATTTATTTTATCTAAAGTACTTGATTAAAATGGCATCGTGCCTTCACTTCTCTTTTTTATTTTGAGCACCTTATTATACCTTATTTTAGACAACAACAAAAACACTGAGACGAGAATTTTCGCAGAGAAGCTAAATAAGCAAGCCCCTGTGGCCTAATGGATAAGGCATCGGCCTCCTAAGCCGAGGATTGTGGGTTCAAGTCCCACCAGGGGTACAAGATTTTTTTTAGACATCTATAATTGAAGTCTTGCGTATCTAGGAAACTGAAAAATCTATCGTACTGAATATTTCATTTGTGGTATATAAACAAATAAAACACTTAGAAGTTAAATATGAACCGTCCAATAACAGGTACATCACAGCGATTATTCTACTCGTGCTGAATTAGTTAATGAAGCTTGTTTATGTAATTATTTCGACTATTTGACAATTTTGCGCAAAATGCACCATTTCTCTACGTTATCTCCTTCATCGTGAAATATATTTTTGCTCAAGCATTTGTAATCGGTGTAAAGCAAAATAACATCCTTGTATGTTTGATCTTTTTGTTATCAAAGAAACATGATAGTCAAGAAGCTTCTAATTTTGTAAGACAACAAAAAAACTCTAGAAGAAATCAGTTGATAAAATTCCAGTACCTTTGTGGTTGTGGTTTGATTGTAGATGACTCCACATGATATCTCCCCACAAATAACAATTTTTTGACAAAAACAAATTTCAAATTGGCCTACAACCTTACAGCACAGAACGTTTCGTTTTGGTGATAAAATAAATGCAACCCGTAAAACTAAGTCTTATTTAAGGGCTAAGAGTTATAGCCAATATGCCAAGTATTTACTATTTGACAATAGCAAATCCTGCTATAATACCTAAGTAAAGTTGTTACAATTGTGGATTTTTAAAGACTTTGGTTAGTGGCCCTAGTTAGCTTTCAGGCTAGCCTTGGTAGTGCCCAAAAGTATGAGCATTTAGAGAGTTTTAAGATTTTGTGTGCTAAGAAGCAAACGTTTCTACTTCTCGGACGTTTATGACGCTACTGAACCATATGGGCTCTTTTGATAAAATTTCCGATGATAACTAAACCTCTAAAGCTGGCTTGAGAAAACTATTCTGGATTATTAAGTTTGGATGAGATTGTCTTAGTCTGTGTTCCATCAGGACAAAAGCGTTGTTTGGTTATCTGAATTGTGGTGTTTTCTTTGCGACCAACCGAGGTGCTAAGGACAGTTAGCAGTATTGTCGGATTCTAACTTTGCCTAAAAAATTATATTTATAACATTCCTTTCTTTCAAGAATATCTGCAATATCCTTAGTTTCTTGATGTGGTTTTCGGTGCCTGTATTTATTACATTTAGAACAAGATGGAGCGGTAGATTGTTATTCAAGACGACCTTTGGCATGGGATCTTTTTCATCGCAGTATGACAAAATCGTAGAAATAGTTTTTGAATAGATTTGTATCAAAATCGATTAAACTGTAAACTTTCAATCTTATGTTGCAAAAATAGCTGATAAGCTGACCAGATTTCCCGTACCAGTAGAAAGTAACTCAGGTCATTACAAAATCATTCACTTAACACTTTTTGAAAAACGCTGTTTTTTGAAGAATATCATACCAACAGTAATGGTAGTGTTTAAAACTGAACATTCGTGGTCTTTAGTTTGCTGTAAATGATCTAATATGACTAAGCTGAATATTTGTCAACAAGGGAACAAATTGTCACAGAATGTACTCATTATTCTTCTATGTTGCCTTCCTGCAATAAACGGTAACCATCCGTTACAGATGCTAAGATTAATGCAGACAACGACCCTAATTTATTCGTGCTAGAAGGTTTAATCTTCTGTAAATTATTTTATTTCTTGAGAAAAATGAAGTTCAGTTTTTTTTCATCAAAATTAGAAATTGTTGCCTTTGTTAAGTATAGAACAGTAATTATTACTTTATTTTTTTTTAAATAATAAGAGTCAAGAAGAATTACTTAAAAAACAATTTTCTATTGTGAATAATTAATAACAATAACTAATGTAATGATTTCTTAATAGTACCTAGTTTTGAATGGCATTAGGGGAGTATTCAATTCACCCTCTTACTCTCCATTTACCAATATCTATTAAAGAAAAAGCGGGCATATTATTTAGATAAAAAAAATAACGTACACTCCTGTGAATTAAAGTTAACAGCCTTTTTTTGTTAGATAAATGTTTTGTTCTCTTGTTTCCTTGAGAATAATTATTCTTATACAGCCTTACGCCTACAACTTACTAGTAGTAATTCAACTTATCATTAGTGATAGAATGTCGTGATAATAAGCGAAATTAGAAACTACGTAAAAAGAAAACTCTAGAAGGGTGTCGTTTATCTTGTCTGGTTTTATAAAGAAGATACTTAACACGTTTGAAAAATCATTTTGATTTTATACAATTAAAATCTCATTGAGTTCATCATAGTTCATTCTAAAATGAAATATTTAATTGAAATTTTGATTTTTGTAAGGAAATATTCAAGATTAGCAATTTAGTAGGAATTCTAATATTCTCAACAATGCATGCAAAATCAATAGCAAAATGAAGTAATCTAGATTGAACATTTTACAATTTTCTTTTGTTAATGTTTTTATACAGTGTGTCTCTGAAAAGTCAGAATATTTTAGGGAATATTTGTTTGGAGTATTAGTTATTATTATTATTTTTCTATGTTGTTATTAATTTAATAAAGTATTTAAGGATCATTATCTGTTTGAAAATTCTAAATAAGAGAGACTGTTTCGTCTTTTGCGAGACGCTTCCCATTTAATAAAAAAACTAATTCCGGAATTGAACCGTGTTATATTGAGAGAAAACAGAAAAAACTTCAATGTCTCGATCAAATAATATGAAAGGTCTTCTCAGGAGTAAAGGAAGTACGATGGTTGATCACAGCAAAGATATAACGGGTAATTAGGAGGAAGGGCAAGGTAATTCAATATCTTAACTACATCGGAGACAAAATGTTTTTCGGAAGTCGTGGTTTTTTTGGCCATAAAAGGGTTTGTTTTTAGAATCCCACTTTAAAATACAAAATTAGTTAGGTGTGTTGCAAATATTGTTAGTCTATTGCTTATTTTTTTTATTTTATAGAAGCGGGGGAATAGAAAAGGGTAAGTAAATATATTTCTTAATAAAATATGTTAGAGTTAGAGGTCGTCCACTACTAAACGTTTTATAGTACCAACGACAGTAGAAAGTCACTTTATCGGGGAATTCCATGTAAATTTCTTTAACCAATCCAATTGTTCTCTGAATAACAATTTTCAAACAGAGATAAATCTATTTAATCAAAACAATCTTAACACAGTCCATTTCAAGAATGACATGAAACGATTCTGATGCAGCTTACGATTATCAACATATTACTACTAAAAATTTAATTGTTTGGATGGAAAATCGATTTTCTGAACTATCAATTTTGAAAATTCGCAACGAAGATATTTATTAACAGATTTATTGGAACAAAGTTTGTCTTAAATTTTTGTTGTTCGCACCCATCTTGTAAAAATTCAGTTATTTATTATAACAGCATGATTCATTTAATATCTAGTTAGTTTGGAGTTAATTAACTTCAATAAAGAACTATTCTGCATAAGATTTTGACAATAAAAAATGCTCTAAATTCAAATTTTATCAAATACAAGAATGTCACACAATGATATAGCAGTAGGATGTTTCAAAAACAAGAGTGCAACATTTTAAAGAAAAAGAATACTCATAAAAGAAAAAGAATATTCATTCTTTGAAATAGTTCAGTTTCTTCAACATCTTGGTATAGTCAGAAAATGATAATAAAAACTGCATTTCCGATACAACCTTATTAGCTAGGAGACTACCGTGGCACTCGATTTTAAAACACTCCACATATTTTCTGGAATAAAGTATTGAATACGATCGCTTCCAAATTATTGGACTGCAGTTAGACGATTATGTATCAATGCTAGTTACCAATAACGTGCATCAGGAAATTATAAACCGCAAGGATTTTAAGAGTTTAGACCGCAAAAGTATTCGAAGTGAGCTGATTTTCTGTACTTATGCGGTAGATAGAATTCGCATTAAAGATAAAAAATGTTTTGTTTCATTCTTCAATTGCCTTCAGTTTACAAATCTCTCTGCAATATTATTTACAGAAGAAAACCTTTTAAGTGAGAAAAGAGAGTATATTTAGAATATCTCAAAGCAATGTACCTTTGACTACTAATTGTAAGTTGAATTACTATTTGGACAAGATAGAATGATGGTTAGAGAATTTGCCTAAAAATTACAAATACACAAAAATCATTAAAGTGTATCAATTACATTTTGAACAGGTTAATTGAATTATATGTGATACGTGTATAGCCTACACCGTCATTTGTTCTTGTCGGAGGGTAAACGTTTTAAAACTCCTTGTCATTAATTTCAATTATGCGACAAATAAATTGTAAATTCTTTGATTTAAATCTTTTTAATAGTTTTGTAACTACTTGCTGTTACAACCCTCAACTCCTTTGGGGATAATTTTTCAGAAAATGATATTAGAGATTTAAATAACTCACCCCTAATTCATACAAATGCCAGATTAATTGGAAACCATAACTAATCAGTAATCACGTAGCATTGTTCAAATGACATCAAGATATTAATTATTAGGATACTATACACGTGCCACAGTTTAAATAAAGGACATTCTTAATAAAAATATTCTTTCAACATTAAATTAGTAGCAGTTTTATTAAGCAAATCGAAGAAATCCAATATGCAGATTTATGAACATCAGACAACAATAACAACAAAGTTACATGACTTATTTTCCCAAAAAGTCGAAAGCAAAGGATGTCGCAGTCTAAAAAAGTTCTCTAACTGTAATGAATTGAAAGCAACATGAAATCATATAATGTCACTTATCTCATCTTTTTCTGATGTTTCGTTTTCAAGTTAGATGAACAAGTTTATTCTGAAAATTCATAAATTAGAAATTTTTATTTAACTCAATGGATAAAAGCGATATTGACATCACTAGTTTAGGAATTAAAGGAGCTGTCACTCAACCCCAACTCTCATTTAAAATCTTCAAGTTGTGGCGTCACCTATGAAGGAAAAAGAATCAATATATCTCTTCAGTATGACCTAGTATTTTTCATCTCAATTATAATGTCGTTTATCCCATCTTTCTCCGACGTGCCGTTCTCAAGTTAGATAGGGGCAATTTACCTCATAAACGCACGGTATATCACTTAAATTAGCTGCATCATTGTAACACTATCCACATTTATTAAACAAAATTGAATAATTTCCTGTTTGACCTGCAATTTCCTGAAAATGTGTATAAAATACCGTGATTCACATTATGCATACTCTTTTAGAGGAGAGTAGTGTAGTCATAAAAGATGTAATCTTAAACCAACTTTAAACTTCATTGTCTTGCTTTTGATCCCTTGAAAGTAAAACTTTCCTGCAAGGGGATTCTCTGTATTTACTAACACAGTTACTACGATAGTGGCGTATCTACCATAACACTAGTAAAACCTTAAGCGTTGCATTTTGATGTAATACGGATGTAGGTATTTATATTGCTTATTCTACGTCTTACTTCGTTTTGTATATACGGTGTTATAATTTTGAAGAGTCATAGTAACTCCCAAACTAAGTTTTTGTCTCCTAATATCCTATAGAGACTATTTTAAAGCGAGTCTTAAATAAAATAAAAACTGTTATATGTACGACTGCGATCAAGCTATATGAGATTTTGTGAAAAGGCATTAAGTTTTCTTCCATTTGCTTCTTATTTTTTTTTGGCGTCTAAACGTAAATAATTGCAAGGATTTTTTTAGCGTTTCAAGAATTTTATTTGGCAGAAAAGTTAACTCATCATGTATTGTGTCACACTGAAAATCGACTAAAACAAAATCTTGAAGTGGATCACTTGATCACGTGTCTGTTACACATACAAATAATGCCTACGTAAATCCCTATCAAATAATAATTTTTATAATCGTTACTTACAGCTTCTTTTCAAAGGAAAAATCAGTAGTAGCACTATGATTTATATAACACCCCAATTTTTCATTTTATTCTCAATGAAAAGCAATTCCTGTAAAATCTACATTGGAATCTGCTTCGTTATGAAAATTGTGCTCTGCAATTCAAAAGCAATACTCCCTTTTGAAGTTGAATGCTTGGAAATCTTAAAACAGGTCGCTGTAGGTGAAAAATAGTCCGGCCTCGAGTCGATACGCTCTCCGTCTGCGGGTGATGCACTGAAGTTGAAAAGTAGGCAGCTAACTCCAACGGCTATTCGACACAGCAAATCCAACTCCACCTCCATTGTTGCAATTCCAGCCCGAGGCTCTTCGGATGCAACCACTCCATAGTTGCCGAAATTCAACTTCCGTCCGTCACCCCTGGATAATCCCCTTCCCCTTCCCATCCTTTTCCCGCCAAATTCTCTCGCAGCGCGAATTGCGGGAGGTTGTGTTTTTGAAAAGAACCGTTTGCCCCACCCACTACCTAACCACCCCTAATTCATTTACATCCGAACTCAATCCACAATTATTTTCAATTATATCCAATTTAAAATCTCCTTTCAATATTATCCTAATAATCCAATTTCAAAATTAAATATCCTATACCTTTACTGCCAGCTCGTGTTCGTACCGCTTGTGCTCCGTCTCCAATTCGTCGTCCGCATCTAGGTCGAAGAATTCCACCTCAAATCCAGCATTCCGAAGATCAAGAATCCTCTTCAATCCGCCAACAACAAGAACCGCCGCGACTCCATCATCAACACCGTATCCAATCGCCTCTCGAGCCTACTTTACTGTCTTGCCTAATGATGAACCAAATAACGGACGCTGCGTTTAGGACCATCAATTTCCAACAGGCTGGAGAGAGGTCGAATGACCTCTAAAGCCGGTGCCTCTGGCACCAATATCGATGATTTCTGTCTGTCCTGAAAAATAGGGGATAATAAGAGAACGTTGTCATGGTGCTTATAGTAACGTTTAACTTATCTACCTTCAGGTGCCCTTAGAGAAAAAAGACCTTTATCATCAAAAAAGCATCCAATTGAAAAAACAAAATAATCTGTCTGAGAGTAAATTTCCCAAATTTCCTGATTCACTTCTAGCTTCATTGTTCTGCAAAGATCTTGTGACAAAACAGAACAAGTAAATAATTTCTGAGGACTGAACGTACTGAGAGCCTTCAACTGAACCTAACACTATAGTACAGCTGGAAATAAAGCTCAAGAAATATCAATGCCTGAAAATAGTGATAAAACTATAAGTCATTTTTCTTCACAAAACAATATACAAGTAGTTTCATTTAAAATTTTTATTGGGAGCCTTACAACGATAGTACAGCTAAATTCACAGATTGCATGACTAGTTGTGACGAAACAACTCCAAATTCGCAAAAGTCTAAGCATGAACAAAATATGCCGAAATACTGACTACAGAAGAAGTATTGATAAAATTACAATAAAAATATGAAATCACATGGGACAGAAAGAGAAGAAAAATATTAGGAGAAATTGGAAGTATGTTAAATAACAATGAAGCAGAACAGATTAGTACTAAAAAACTTAGAGAATGCTTTTTGTTAAGAGTCTTCGCCAGATGAAAAAAATCTCAAAGCTTATATACTGGGAAGGTCACGTAAGAAAAAACTTTCAACAAATCCAGAAGATTCTGTATTGTTAATCTTGGTGGTAGATTTGGTGATCTTTTGTTTTTCTGTTATGAGCAGACATTCGATATTTCCCGTTTTCATCTTCTGCTTATCAAAATGATAAAAATAGTGACCACAAATTTATGTATGGTCATTACTAGTTAATACAACGACATATTTAAAATTTCCTCGCCATACATGATTCTAGAGTTAGAGGCGGAACTTGAATTATTTTGAATACAAGTCATAATTGGCTTAGACATTGTCAAAAATAGATTTTAAGGAGCTATTGAAATTTATAAGCTTGATATCACTGTTTTCAAAGAAATCATCATTAAATATGTTTCCAGAATTTAAATGATACTGTTGCTGTTGGTAAAACTTGGCTCATCCCACGTGTATCATTTTCAATTAAAATTAACGAATATGAATCTGTACGTCGTGATAGATTAACAAGGTACTGGTACTGTCACATATTTAAACTAATCATATTAAATCTACTGTTGCATATTAGGTTGTCGGTTGTCTTGCTTGATCGCTTAAATTTCGTTAACATATCATACTATCGCAATTAATTATCTTCTTTAGCATAGAAATTTGTAACAATTCTAATAAAAAAATCATTATGGTCGATTATTATAAAATCATGACAATATGCACAAGAGTATTTGTTATAGATACTTCAAATTGATGAAATCAAAATCAACTAAAATCAACTCATTACAATCTATTCGGCTAAACTGTTAACTATCACATATTTTTCTAATAGAATTAAAATATCCAAACGTTCAACTAAGAAAAATTAATGCTACTTGTCAGCCGTAGTTGAAATCAAATTTAAAACTGAAACAAATGCCAATAGATGTAACTAGGAAAGACGTACAAAATATCTTTTTGTGAAGTTGTTTAACTCCTGTCTTTACAATTGAAAAATGGTATTTTCTAGAACTAAATATTTCAAGAGAGTAGTTGCCAAAAGGTGCAGAACAGTATCAAGTAGAACTCCGTCTAAATCTTTAGATCCGCACCCGCGAGAGTTGAATGTTTCGTACTTGTTTGAGATTTCAGTTTGAATACAAATTCGGCCACTCGAGTTTTAATCTTTTTTCCAGTTTGTGTACGAAATTAAATTACAATTAAAACTAAATCTTTAATAATTGTAATCCTATCTAATTTTAGTAATTTTGGTATGGAATTGATGAATTATTATTCTATCGAAATCTTCAAAAATAGAGTTCTTTGGAATTTGCAACTCAACAGGAATTAGGAGATATTATGTCAAGGTTGCAAAATAAATGTTTTGCTTAAGTAGTAGAGACTCACCTGTTGAATTCTACGTCTTTTTACAGTGACAAAAGGCACATTTACGCTTATTTGCTTTTGTTTATCATTCTGTAAGGTCTTAGTCCTTTAATTTGATGTTTTCACAGTTATCCGTATATCTCACAATAAAAGATATTTCTTAACAACATTCTAATCGTCTTTGCTCTTAATTAATAGACTTTCTAACTATTACTTATTGGGGAAATAATACATTGCATAACTGTACATCTCGAACTTATTATGCAGAGTTATTATCAAGTTATAACTATACAAACAATAGTTCTAAATATAGACACTACATGATTAAACTCTTACGTATGTTATTATTATTGAAGATTCAACACTTACTCAAGCATAGCTATTAAATAGCAATATTAATTATTGCCAGACTTGTGCAATCAAATATTTTTCTTCTAGTGGCATTTCCGTAAAACTAATTACAATAAATGATGTTCTTAATTACTTTATTAAACCGTCCAGGCTTTCTCCTCTTCAGTAAATACACGACAATCAAATTAAAAATCTCCTAGTGTAAAAGGTGTGATTAAATAATCTCAAGACTAGCGAATCCACTACATTAAAATATTTATGAATACTCAGATATATTAAAAAGTCTACATTATTCAAAAGCTGAAATCTTCAAAATCACGTATGTTCTCTTTTTCTTTTTTATTTTTTGGAATATGAATAATCTTGTATTCTAGTATCTGCTAGTTGCTAACTGAATATATATTGTGTATAATAACTGCTACTGCTAGAAAAAAGTAAACAGGAAATTAGTAATCACTGATTATTATATTGGTTGTTTTCAGTGTTGACATCAGTGGAATACTGGTTTTGGAAATGAACAGCAACCACAATTTACTTGGATCAAAACCAGGTTAGTTCTCAATCAGTAGCAGCTTCTGAAATCCACTGTTGGTAGGATTGCAATTAAGAGAGTATATGGCAGATACCTCAAGTTCCATTAAAACATACAAAATTGCACACAATCATTTTGATGCCAAAATTATAAATCAACAATGATACTCCGATGCTATACCTTCAACTTCAAACAGTCGATTGGCAAAAGGTCACAATTACTTCTGAGCATCTAAAACCGTTTCTGAGTCTTTCGTTTTTCCAGCTAGTATTCAAGATCAATTGTTTGGAATTGCTATTCAATTCAGCAGGAAAAATAATCTTACCTACTTCTATTACAAGCTTTTTAAAGGAATCTTTTTTTAGCAAAAGTGTGATACTTATACATACGCACCTAGAAGGGTTCAATTACAGCTGATGCTGACCAAGACGAATGTGGATACACAATATGCAACCAAACAGAAGACGTACAGTACGTTATTCTCATCAGTAAAATTCGTGTTTGCTAAATACCTGAAATCGACAAAATAGGCATTATAAAGAAATAGATGTAAACATATACTTTTGCATTTTGATACTTTCAACAGGAATCGCTAAATTTAAAAAATCCCCAAAATCTTAGTAATGAAAATATCACGTTTGGAGCCAGATATTCGCAGTTGAAACATCAGGTGTGTTTGGTAATATTAGCAGGGATGGGAATGTAGTAAATGCTACTTTTACTACGTAATTTACTACCGTAGAAAATGACATTTACTACATCATGATTTTTCTTTGAATCTACTACATTTACTACATTTTTCTTTAATATAAAAATTAAAAACTGGAGAATTTCAGATGATACACAAAAATATGAACTTACATTGGTTATATTAAATAAGAATTTAAAAAAATGAAAACAAGAAACAGTGTTAGGTTATGTTTATTTTATTTTTGCTCGCTTTTAAATATCAGTGACCTCGAAATTTACCCAATCACATAATTTATTACGCCAATTTATAATTTACTACACTTACTACATTCATTTGCGACAATTTTAATTTATGACGTAGTAAATGTAGTAACGTAGTAAAATCTAATTTTCTGCTACATTCCCATCCCTGAATATTAGGCATATCAAAATAAGAATATTACTGATGATACACTCCCTTTGCTTACGTTATGCATTTTACCAAAAAATAATTACACCGAAGAAAAAAATATCAGCTGATTAAAATGTTCTGGAGACCAAACAAACCACAAGATTAAAGTTCCTCAAGCTTTGCAAGAGTAAAAGTCATAATAAGTAATAGTTTCTATTAAATTACAGGTATAGAGAGAAGAATTTTAGGAAAAAAGTTTTTTGTCTTTAAACTATGTGCCGTAAGACCCAGAAAGAAGCTACCTCAAACTACTTCAGAGTTTAGAGTATAGATTACCAAGACAAAGTAACACTCACACACGAATGGGATTTGCATGATTTGATCTACATAAGAGGTTCATTTGATGATTGAAACGTTGAGAGAGTAACAGTCAATTCGGCGGATGTATAATGGTTATCTTCTCTGTCTGGATCACGAGACAGTGTACGAAGACACAATTGGGACTATGTAGGTTTCTTTAAAAACAAAAAAAAAAGAAACTACGGAAGAAAAAGAATGGAAAACGAAAGTTTACTAGATGCTTACCTAAAATGATGGGTAGTCTGGAATCTGTATAGATTTCTCCAGTTAAAATTCTATTAATTAAACAGGTTTAGAAGATGTTTAGGTCTGTTAAAATAAGTAAACTAAATTATAATTTGTCCCGGAATGGAGAATAATAAACAGAGACACCAGGTATGGGTGTTGTTACCTTAATCTATATACCAGGTAGCAGGACCAAAACCAAACATAACATGGTATCAGAAGTTTAGAAAAGTATAGGGAGAATAGTAATACTGTCTGTAATTAGTTAAATACCTAAATTTTAGGCTTTTGATCAATATCTTTTTGAGAAGCAGCCGAAAAACCAAACACGCTGTGAAGCTACAATGACAGATAAAATTATTTTAGGGCGAGAAGATAATGTTGAATTGGCAAAACTAATTGAAGTAGCCCAAGACTATTGAGAAATATGCCTTAAAAAAAAGATATGGTAGGCATGGTCAACATTAAGGAAATTCCAAATAAGAAGAAAAGCAATTAATCAAGAGTCCCAAAGGTAATAAATAATAATAATAAAGTTTCTACTAATAAGAGATACCAAGTAGTGTGGATATGAACACGCTAAAAGCAATTGTCCAGATTTTACTAAAGTCTGTAATATATTTCTCTTACGTATGTATTTACAAAAATAAAAATCGTAATTCTAATTATAATAAAAAATTAGATGTAATTAATAATAATGACAATGCAGAATTAAGATCTTTTAAATCTGTAAATTCATTGTCACTAGATAAATTTAAGGTATGAGATATTTAAAGAAACAGGCGTGAGTGGATCTACGATTTACTAATTAATAATTTACCGGTATCAAGTAAGATTGTTCTGGCGTAGAATGTAATGTCACCTAAGAAGAATTTTTAATGGTAATACTGAATTAAATATAATGATAAAACCAACTATAAATCCATGTTAATTAATAAGGAGTATAAAAAATAAACTGCATAGCTTCTGATATAAAATCACAACCAGTCTTGGGTCTAAATACTTCTCAAGATGACTATTTATTGGCATTGGGATTCTATTCGTGATAAAAACTATCTCACAAATTAAAAATTCTGTAACCAAGAGTCGTAGTCTTCTACATACATTTATGATCGAAGATCGAAATAATTCAATGTGATTCTTCACAGGACGGTTTGGGTGCATTTCTTATGACTAATCATAACCTACTCACTTACAGATTGTGAAAAACGGAACGCACATATAGAAGAAAAGTTGGGAACAATTTTATTTTCGGTAGTGCGTTTTTATTTAATTTGATATAGTAGACCTGTGATTGTTCGGATAGATCACAAGCCTTTTTTTTGTGAATCTTTACATTTAAAGAATTTGAAATTGCTTTTACAACTGCGTGGATTGGCTAAATGTCCTTATTATCATAGGTAATAGACATTTTAAAAAATACAAAAGCTTGAGAAAGTGGGAAAGAAGAAAAGTAATACAAAAACATATTGTCCAAGATTATTCATTGTATAAAAAGAGAAAGAACATTATTAAACTCTTTAGGAAATATCAAATAACAATAAAACTCCTGAAGTTAAAAAACATTACCACTAGAGAAATAAAAAATAATTCAAATTTCCACTATTTAAAATAAAATAATTTGTTGTTCAATATTTATGAATTGTTTCTCTAGTAGTTGTTATTATTTTTCTAGTAGTTGTTATTATTCTTCTAGTAGTTGTTATTATTCTTCTAGTAGTTATTATTATTTTTCTAATAGTTGCTATTATTTTTCTAGTAGTTCTTGTTATTTTTCTAATAGTTGTTATTTATTTATTTATTAACGAGATAGATGTGATGTATGCAGTTACATTAAAATCAAGTAACTAAGATTAGGAAGGGATACATTAATTATTTACCGAGTGACAATGACTGTACTAATAATATTTCATAAATTATCTCTGCATTAAAAGGTGTTTGTTATGCAATAAAATATTTATTGGTTAAGTCTGAATAATTATTTATCGACAAAGCAAATTATCTAAAAGAAAACTAATAATAAATATGATTGTTAATAACATTTTCAATGAGAGTGCAAGAAATGAAAAGAATGATTCCTCATTTCTGTCACTGGATTTACATTATTTTCTATTTTTTTCATTTAAATAATTGACAGTCTTTCTTCCTGTTCTACTAGAGTTTTGCTATTTCATATATGTAGTTACCATATGATTTTCTTTTGTTTCATGTTCCGTTTTCCAATTTATTCTGTCTTGTACATTTCTCTATCTTTCATTTAAATCTGTTTCTGATTCAATTCGATTATAATTTTGAAAGAGCTGACAAATTGTAAATTGTCGTTTGTGTTTAGTGACCATTTACTGTTTTGGTAGATTTGTTTAAGATACATAACTATCACAGTTGATTCCTCTTCAAATGTTAAAGTCAGATTCAGTGCACTACTGTTTAAATGGAACTTCAAAATCAGACAAATGAACTTTATTTCTTTCTTATCCTCACTTCGAGGAACTCCATGAATATTAAATACTAAAATAATGAAATTCCACAAACTGCAAAATTTTGAGTATCCTTTTATTATTTAAATGAAATTATAATTTCTAAACACTACATAATTATACAGTATCTGTTTTAGTTTATTGTGTTTCATGAGAAGACACATAAAGGAAAGTATGGTAAAACATTTTAAGTTAATGGACGTCAATTTTAATTTACCAATTATGGTATTACTTTCAGATGTGTTAGTAATGCAAGCATTGTTTTGTTTTTATTTCTTTAGCAAGAAAAACAATAACATCACAAAAGAAAAAAGTTGCACGGTCATACTGATATTTAATGCTATTCGCGATATTTTATTTGATTATGCAGCTTAAATAATTTTTTATAAAGGATGTTTCAACATGATATTATCTTTTAGTTATTTGCGTTCAGGAATGAAAAAATATTAATAAACTACTTTTGTTGCCGTTTCTTCTTTAATTTCTAAAGTTAAGTCAAAAAACAGAAAGCAAAAATAATTCAATTACTAGAGGGGAGAAAAAGGGTGTTTGATTTCGAAAATCCTCACGGTCACTAGTTTCAACTAAGGATATGTTTATACGCCGCGGGGCGTGCCGCAGCTAACATCTTGAGTCCGTGAACTGCAGTAGAAATAGACTTGGCTAAAGCTAAGAACGTCTGCCTACGCCAGACGCGACAGTCTTGGAATCGTCGTTTTTCCCGGCGACAGCTTAAAAGTGCACGTTTTCTTAGCTTTTGCGCTTACGTTGTTGTGATTGTTGCCCATTCATTGAATTTCGAATCGTTATTCTCTTTACGAAATTTAAATCCTAAATAGTTTTTCAAAATTCGCCGGTAAATATAGACGTTTACGTTAAGTATTATATACGCGAAACTTAAAATAGAAAAGTGTGCGAAAGTGTTGTGGTTTAGTTATAAAATTGAAATTGAGAAGAAACTTCTCCAAGTCTTGGCTCTTCACAATTTAATTAGCGGAGAATTCTAATTGGTAAGTACATTATTTGTTGTAGTACGCAATATCGTCGAGATAATTAGAACAAATTAATAAGAACTGCCGCTACTTTAGTAGTTCGATTAATGTATTATTACTTTGCGGATATAGTAGTGCGTGTTCTTTTTTTTTTGGGAGACTGTCAATAACGCTTTTATTTTTTTCATTATGTAAACAAAACAAAACATTAACTTCTGCCAGAGCGATTGAAATGTTTATTCTGAAAGTAACAATCGTTACTAATAAAAGTTTAAACCAGTATGCGGCGCGATGCGACTTCATAATCGTGAAATATAAAATTTTCCAGTTACTACTCATTTCGTCCCGGCTGCTGTTTCTATGAATTCTGAAAAACTTGCAAGATAACGTGCTACAGTTTGTTTGCGAGTGCGTAATAATAATAATGAAATTTCATATTCATAATAACTGTTAAGTAATTAGAAATTGCGGTAATCCAGACGTAAAACGTTATTTGAATGCCACTGCTGATTTGGGCGGTAGATTCGCATTCAATAAAGAAAAGCGCAAATATACACAGAAGCTCTTAATAAATATGCAATGACTAAATACCCCGCATATATCAAACAACGTGGAAGTAACCATCAGCATTCAAATAGATAATTTTTATATAGTTGCTTATTGTTTCTGAGTGTAGTTTAGTTGCAAGGTAGCAAGTGAGAGGCCCATTGTTAGCATACTAAACAGGCATTTGCCGTGCTGCATGTTGATAAGGTTTAACTTTGAATTGCCTGTTAAATATGATATCCGGTGACACCAAAGCAAGCTGCCTCAAGGACCGTCTTTAGAAATTTTAACGACGGTTAGAGTCAATTTCATTTGGGCTCGAGTATATTATGTTGCAGCGAGCTCTTATTTGTTTGTTACGTAGAACCTTAAAACTGCGTGAACGGTCTTAAAATTTATGAATTCCATTGTTAGGCTTGTCGGACCCGACAAACCGTGCCTCCAGTTACAACTTTCGGATGTTTATTTGAATTCTCGATGAAAGATATTGAAGTTTACGCCAGAATTCATTTTCAAGGTGTGGGCATTCATTGGTTTTAAAATATTAACACCCATCGGGCTTAATAAAAAACGACAACCCAACCATAATATTTTTTATAGTTTCTTTCGGTTTCTTGTTCTTCGAATCTTTTTTATTAGAAATTTTAAAATTTAAAAAGTCAAACGATTCACGCTGGGATGCAGTTGAAAAGAAGTAACTTCCATAAAGGGCATATCATTTAATTCAATTTACCGCAACACTCACACTTAATACAAAATGAATGAATGCACGAATCTGACAGCAATTTAAGTCCCATAAAATATATTCGTTGTAAGAAGGGATAACAAATCTTTACAACACGAAGAGAAATGAATTTTGAATGAGCCCCCATATGGAGTGGAAAACTGTGTAGGTCAAGCACAGATATGTAAAGTCCGGTCCTACTTATCCTTACTTAGCCCAGGCGTGCCTTAAGTAAGCAGAGACCACTTGAAATATAACACATGCCTTATGTGTATCCATGTGTACCAGAGGATGCTTCGACTAATGTATGTAGAACAGGGCAGTTTAGATTTGATTTGGGATATCTTTAGAAGAGCGGAAAACCCTAACCTATCTCGAGTATAGTATACAGAAATAATTTTGCGCTAATTTTATTTTCTGCGGAAAAATCCATTAAGATTTACATGAAGATTACAGATGTGTGTAATTATTCATAAATACCTTCCACCGTCTCTGGTTGTTGATATACGTAATTAAATTATAAATGATGGGCGGGTGTTTAGAATTAATCAAAATTGTCTTGCTACTCTTACTCTTCTGCGGAGGTTCATAATAAATTGGGTTAAGAGTGTTCGCACTTAAAGGGGCCTACACATTTCGAGTTTCGTCATAGTAATAAGTAGAATAAGTACTTTTGTGTTATGAAATTATAAGCTCAAATTAAAATTTATGAATCTCATAATCACAATATTCTCTAGAATTCTAGATAAACGACAATTTTGTGTTTTCACTTCAATTATATTATGCTTCTTGAACACTTCAACATGGAATGGAATGATGTTTAATTCAGCTTGAGTGCAACCTTGATTTTATTGCGATGCTTTCTTTTTCTTAATTAAACTCTTTATCTTTTTTTTTTTATATCTAACCAACTTGTCGTTTTATAAACTTTAATGGTTAAACTCACATTAATAACATCGAGCCTATAAATTTAATACCACTTATCACTTACCCATGGTTTGTTAGATTCAAAATTTAATTCTAATTAATTTAGTACAAGGTAAAGTGTATGCTTAAGTTTTGTTGTGGTTGATTTATGGGACAAAACAGATTGTGAAGTTTTGTAACAACTGCAAGCTGAGTTTAAATCTTGAAATGTCTAAAAAACATAACCTTGTTGTTTAAAGCTACTAATAATTTCCTTAATCAACTTTCTTTCTAATAATTAATTAAAATTATTGAAATAAAGATGTTATTTGGCATTGAGATAAATTCTAAAAACTTGTTTGCATACTTTTCATGAAATTGCATATCGGCAATAACATCTAAAGAGTAAAAACTTCCTATTTTGTTCTATCAAACGCAATTCAGCGTGTTTTGAAATATAGATACTTGATTGCTATCTTGTAGTACAAACTTGAAAATATGTTCAAAAAGTTTACGTCAATATTGATTGAGAATCGAGAAGTTGAAGATTTCTGTGTGATGAATATTCATTAGATCAGATCAAAACGTAAATTTATGATGCTTCTGGTTATCTTCAGTAAGTTTTTGTGATTTAATGAACTAATTTTCGGTGTACTGTAAACAAATTAAATCATTACAGGAATGCTCCTTTTGATGATAATCTTTGGTATTAAGAATTAAATTTACTTTTATTTATTATACCCTTTTTAACTAGTTCTTAGCGATTTTTGTGTATTTATTTATCTATTCAGTCACAAAAAATTCTATATCGCAAAATCTTTTTTTTGGAACAATCGATAATATCTGACCGGTGGATAATTCTTCAAAATTAGATTAAACTAAATCTCATTAGATCTTGAGTGATTTTACATCACTCTGAAGAGTTCTGTCTATAAAAACTAGTTGCACTCAAAAATTATTTTGATTGCCTTCCCATGACAGAATCTATCCGAGCCTTTTTTTATTCTATAAAGTTCAAGATGAAAAATGCTGTATACATGTTTAATTAGTTCGATGTATACTTATAATGGGAATGAAAGAGCGTGGGAAAAGGCATGCCTTTGCCAATACGAGACCATTCGAGTCATCAGGAGATGTTTCCAGTAATTACTAAAGCACAGCCCTTTTATTCTTCTTATACTAACCGTCACTGGATGAAAATTAAAATAGTTTTTGTTCTACTTATTGTATGTTTGAATCTTGTCTTGACATTTTGTGTTAATACGACTGCTGCTAGTAATGGAAATTTTCAGGGCATTAGCCAGTATTTATGTTTCATATTCTGAAAAGTAACCGAAAGGAAATAACAATACTATAATAAAAAGCAAGGGTACGTTTGTAAAAACGAAAAAAAGTGTTCGTCTGTTTATAGAAATCTTTAAAGATATGTATTTGTGAATCACACATGTGGCTCAGATGTTGATGAATTAGACAGGAATTCTTCCCTTGATATCATTCATTACTAAGACTACACGTAAGAAAAATAGTATGCGAACTTTATTACTGTTAGTAACATTAATGATTATTATTATTATTGAACGATAAGCTAATTATTTTAAAAATGTATAGGTAGATTAGTAATAAAAAAATTCACCGACGTGAGATTATAATTTATTTTCTTGTTCTGCGAATTATTTATTCAAATACATTGCGTGAATGAAACTAACAATTATTCATAAATCTAAAAATTTCAGGTGTTAACAGCTTACAGCACATAAACAATTTAATGATAATCAGGAATGTACACAAACTGCACGTCAACCGATTTTATATTCCTCGTTTTACGCGAAACAGTTGAAATTATTCGCCAAAATTTAATTTGGATTGTCATATTAGCATAAAAATTAGGTTATGTTTCGTAGCTAAAATTTAATTGTCTATCTAATTTAGCTCTGTAATAATGAAAAACAAAAATAAAATGAAAACATAAGACATTAGCATTTTAAAGTGTAGTGACATTGCAAGTCATTTTATTTATTGTCAGCCTTTTAGCCTATTATCGTAGTAAGTATTTAGTTCTATTTTTGAATTTGCAATATTCCTTTTCAAACAATTTAGCTTCCCAATTGTATTTGAGCGCACACACTTATTAACTCAACTGTAACATCTAGAACTTGTATCATTTCTTCGTCGTTATAGATACAGTCTCAGGAATTTCCTTTGGTGTGTCTAAGTTTGATAAATATCTGATCGCTTACTAAAATTATTGTTACTCTAGTTACGAGATTTTTGCATGTTTTTATTGAGTTTGCCCTTGTATATAACTAGAGGAACGCCTAAGCAATAGTTCTTATGAGTTTGTGTATTTTGTGCTCCAAATCTCTGGTAGAGAATTAGCTACCTCAGTCAAATAACATGAATTCTGGCAAAGACAGCGGAAGACTAAAAAAATTTCAAAAGATTTGATACAAGTCGGCTAATGTATAATTTTTCAAGTTTTGGTAAAGCGATTTTTATAGTCAAACAAGTATTTATCAGTATAGACACTGTTGTCAAAAAAAAGGTAAACAGGATATTTTCTGGGCTCACTTCTGAAGAACTAAGGGTGTATCAACTAACTAAAAATCTGCACAAATTTAAAAATTATTTGACAGAGATATAAAATAATTTAGCAACAGTTACAACATATTTATACTATTTATACCATAAGCTGCTGTTTGCCTAAGTTTGACGTATACTTTAGCCACCAGCGTCTTAAAGTGCTCTGTTTTGCTTTGCTGGTTTGAAATTGCTCCACATTTTCCGCTTCCCATCTATTTGCATATATTTTTTGCTTTAATTGATACCAATGTGTTACACCTGTAAGTTGACTTCAATATATTCATGGGTAATTCTGAACTTCCTTTCAAGTTTCCTGTATGACTGTCCAAGTTTCCCAAGTTTGTTCTTCTTCCTTCTTGTCATCTTTCTAGCTTTTTTGCCATTACCAAATAATCTGCTAAGTGGTGTTTCACATTAAGTCTTAAGAATATCATAAAGGTCGTATGCGGAATCCCCATTGCTTTAAACAAGTAATACTAAATAGTTTCCCATGTTCACTATGTTTTATATAACATATCAATCTTCCGCGACTATCTCTATTAAGTTGTTCCATATTCGCTATTAATAGTCAAGACATCAAAATTTCCGTCGCAATCAATAGTTAAGGTGTGCAAAGACTACCGCGTTTAATTTTTCCAGGCAAAAAAGTTTGTGCAGATTTTTAGTTGACACACCCTTAGTTCTGGTCTTGGTGGTTCGAATTTCATAAGGTCTTTCAAATTAGTACATAGGAAAACTAAAGAATCAATTCGTTGTCGGAAATGCTCTTTGTGTTTTATTATTTTTTTCAATCCCTCGAAAATAACATGTAATATTAAGCTGTAAAAATTTCTGTGCGTCCACTATTTTCTGAACCAGAAGCAAAACTTTAGGTTGAGTCAAACACACTAATTAGAAAAGGTACTGAAAAATTTTTAGCTTTGTCGTTTCTAAAATCCATATTTAATTTAACGAACAAGAAGTTTTACATTGCCTTCGTGTGATGATCAAATTATATTTGTCTAAATCTTATTTTAATTAGATTGCGTGTTGCAAAAATTTCTTTATGAAAAACTATCATCTAAGTATAAAAACGGCCGAGTAATTTGTTTAAAAAAAATAGAGCAAAGAAAACTATTCACCAAAGAAGATCCGGAACAGCCACGATCCTCTTAGGTATAAAAAGTTGACTATACATAATAAATTGATACTCAAAAACGATTAAAATAGAAACACTGAAATGGAACGTTAGAAATTTTAGTTACGATAATAATATTAACTCACAGCACAACAATTATTTTAGGGCATCTTATGTTACTATCTCTATTAGATTGTCTATAGCATATAGAATAATACTTAAAAAAATCAACAATTGAGACACCCAGTATATTTTATTATTATCGGAATTGTATGGCGATGTCTAAATGACGTTTGACATTTGTGTCTCCAAATATTATTTTGCAAAATAAATTTGAATTTTCAAAGATAGGCTTTGACCTCGAATAATACCTGCTTTGATTGAAGTATACAAGAATTTAAGAGTTCTCTATTCTGTCAGTTTAATTTATTTGAAATTTCGTGCCTAATATTGTATGTATGTTTGTATTACGACCCAGTGGATTAAACCAACCCGTACATAAATTTTTAATTTTAATGATAATACTAATGTAAGCATGTACACATAATAAATGAACCAACTCCTTATTAGTATTATTCAAATAAGAATCTAAAATGCAACAAAAACATGAATTATACACTCGGAAATTAAGTAGGTGGGTTTTTAAAATTTTTATTATGGATAGTCAGGTTAAAGGTGATAATCGCTGCTAATGCTATCCATACGTGCATACAGTCGAGCTTGTTAATTTCATAAATATGTTAATATGATGAATGCATTTTGTGTGTCTCAAATAAAAGATTCCTTTTTGTTTAATCTACAGTCATTTATTTTCACTGATTTAAAAAAGAATTGTAACAATTCATAAATATTTATCATAAATCTGGGACATCCTGCTCGAGTTTTACAGGATATACGAATCTATAACTAAAATACATCAGTCATTGAACGAATATCCATAAAGGAATTGTATTCAATCTCGTAGGAGGAATGAAACTAATTATGACTATGCAAAATTATGTAGGAATTTCTTGCGGTGCTATAATCACAATAATATAAAATTAACCATGAAAAAATTAGTAATTATGTAATACACAATAAAAAGCAATTCAAAATAAAAATGATCAAAGTATAAAATATCACTTGACATAAAAAATTAACTTTTTCTTCTTTATTTTTAGATGTACCTTTCCACCATTATTTTCATATAATATTGTTCCTGTAATTACTCAGTGTCGGGCGTTAGCTTTGAATGGAGCTTATGTCGATTTTTTTGTGAGTTTTAAGGGAGAAGCCGCGACCAGAATTTAAAATTTAAACCACCTACGTTAAAATTTCATAATGTTTGAGGTTTATATGAAAACTAGGCTCGAGAAATAAAACAAAACAAAAAACAAAATTGGCTTCGTAAAAGAACAGGAATTTACAAAAATATTTCAAATTTTTAATCTGTTATTATGACTTTAATTTAGTTCCAAGTCTTTGTTTTTGTTGAAAGATAAAATGAAATTAATTACAACAGGATGCAGGAGCGTATTCATAAAAAACCTTCGGTTTCTACAGAAGCATTTTTTACATAAATATAAACGAATGAGAATTTTCGTAAATCATTTAGTTTTCATTATAAATATTTCTGGTTAAGGTAATAAAAAACAACGTAACGTCTTCTTGTACATTAGAATTCTTTTGTTCGCTTTCTAGATTTCAACATTTTTTGTTTTGTACGGTTTTCAAAATTTTGTTATGAAATGGAATTACCATGATCAAAAACTAATAAAGACATCCCTATTTAGGTTAAACTTAAGCACGATATTAAAATCGGGATTTTTTTTCTCTAATACCTTATTGCTTTGATTTTTCTTTAATCATATTAATAACATTTTCTTCTATAAATGTAAGTTCAAATTAAATTTGAGAGAAACTAACAGGAAGAATAAAACTATATTAAATGTAGAAACGGTTTAATTCAATTGAAACAGAACGAATTGCAATATTAATAGCAGCCCACACCTGATTCCTACTTAATTTCAAAATGATTACGGTCAAAATCGTATATGCAGTAGTGTATTTATAATTTATCAGTCACTAGATGTATTTATATGTAATAAAGGAAAAACTGAACCACCTTTCAAATTAAAAATTAAGTTTTCAAAGTTATACAGGGTGTCCCACCTTAATTACATAATACTTTACAGGAGTGTCCTTTGGTCAAAAACAAGCAAAAAAGTCTTAATCAACATATAGTCTCAAATGCAACGTTTTTGAGAAAAAAACATTTATTTAAAAATTATAGAAATTCACAATAAACAAACAAAATTACGTTGATAACAATAATTATGAAAATAAAATTGTATTTTACTAAAAATAAATAAGCTTATTTTATGCATGATGGGGCTCCAGTACATTTTTCCATAGGAGTGAGGGAATAATTGGATTGGGCGAGGTGAACTTGTATCATGGCCGCCTCGTTCATGAGATTTAAATCTTCTAGATTTTTGTATATAGGGATATTTAAAATTATCAATTTATTCGGTACCTACTGTAGACGTGGAAACGCTTTTAACCATGCCAGACAGGATCCGCGTATTTTTGCACGTATAAGAAATTCTTTTAAGATAAGAATTCGTGTTTGCGTTCAGACAAATGGTGGGCACATTGAACATCTCTTGTAAGAGCTTATTTATTTTTAGTAAAATACAATTTTATTGTCATAGTTAATGTTATCAACTTATTCTTGTTTGTTTATTGTGAATTTCTATGATTTTTAAATAAACGCCTTTCTCCCGAAAATTTTGCATTTGAGACTATATGTCTATTAGGATGTGTGGCTTATAAAAGATTTTTACCTAAGTACGATTATTTTGTAGATTTTAGAATATTCAATGAACAGTGGTATCATATCGTTAATCTGTTTAAAATTATACCATGACAGTTGACATGGTAGCACTTAAGTATAATACTCTTGTCATTCTTTTTTCCTATTTTATAACCGAATCTGACCGGTCTTTACGGTTACAATGTCTTGGATTGATTTTTCATTCTAATATCTCTGCCTAAAAACCTAAACGTAAAGGTTAGATTCTGCAAATAAAAGACTTTTACTAACAGGATTTTTAGATTAAACCTCTCTATAAAAAGTATTTTGTGACTGTCGAGGTTCTTAGGCTCTTAATTTAATTCTTAACTAAAGTTACGGTATCATATTTTGCATATTTTCCTGAAAAATATTTCAGCTTGCTAAAACATAACACCGACGATATCTTCATATTCTTTGTCTACAGCTACGTTACTTCTTTATTAAATCAGACTGATTTCTAAAAGTGAACTTTGGTAGTATAGTTACTTTAATCCTTTATATGTTACCTTCCCATAATAAAAAATTACCAGCCGCTACTGACATTAATTTTTATTTATTTATCTACCAAATACTGTTTCGCCTGGGTTGCAGTTTTCATGCCGTTAGACTAACTAACGTACCAGTTGGTGAGTTCAATTATAAACTGACTTTCTTTGATAACTTCAGGTATCAGATATTGTTAATAAGAACTTATAAGCATGTAGAAAATGTTTATACTTTTTTTGATTTTAAACAATTGTAACAAGCTAGAATAAAAAACTATCTATTGTTTTCTAAAGATATTGATTGAAACATACCGTATGTGAAGTGTGGCCCTTTACTGTTGTGAAACATGGACGATAAGAACACAGGATATAAAAAATTAGAAGCGTTCGAATGTTATTGATGTCAGGACTGACAACCTGAGAGAGAAAAAGTATTGTATTTACGTCACTGCTTTCTAAGATGTTTGTAATTTGTAAACCTTCATCTCTGCTATTTCATTTTATTTAACTTTTCAGAATATATCTTCTGTTTGACTATTTAAGTCTAATACCAATTCGGATTTGTCTAATTCCATTCTGTCTAATATCCTAAGTATTTAATGACCTGTGTATTTCGTCTAATACCAATCCAATAGTTAGTTGCTACAAAATATCTATTTTTATTGCTAAAAAATATAAAATTAAAATTAACTTATTATAATCTGTTATTTATCGTGTCTTAAGAACCTTAAGGATCTTACACGGTTTCTTCAAAAACACCTTTTAAAAAATATCAAGAACACTATTACAAACGAAGTTCTGAATAATTGTTCTCTCCCCCGCATGAGTTGCTAAAATTCCACGTTCTCCGATAATTGGCACACTACATTTTCTAAATCCTCCGCTAAAGACTGCACTAGTTTTTGTGGAAGGATCTACATCATTTAGTTGATGGCTGCTCGTGCGTTCCGACCGAATCTACTATAAAGAAAGAACATTTATGTTAGTTATGAAGGATATAATATTTGACCCTAGTAAACACAACAGTAAAAGTTGGTTTTTGATTATATTACCGGTGAATATTTGCTTGCACCAAGCCCTTATCCTCTTTCTTGAAGAATGTGTTCTTCAGAATGCTGCACAGCTTTGTGTTGACACTCCGAATGGCGTGATTCACACAATCCACCTTTTTTCCTGCATTTTTTCCAACTATTACGGAGTAGCCTGCTCCTGTCTCTCTTTGGCGATTCTAATTTCTTCTTTAACAGCAGATGACAAGTCATCCTGAATAGCTTTAATAATTAATCCACCTACTCTTTCTTCATCCAAACGAAATGTGGAGTTATAAATGAAGTCAATTTCAGTCATATTGCATAAGTAGCGGGCACCTGAACTAATGCCTCTGTCAGTGGTAACTCGTGTGCAAAAGGATCATCTTTTATGACAGCACAATTATATCCACCTTCTTCTCACTTCATGTCCAAATTTATCCAGCTCCTATTGGAAATAGATAATTGCGATCTCTTGCAAATCTTGCTATGGTTTGAAACTGACCAAGGCGGTGAGACAGGAAATGTCGACTATGACACGCTGTTCCATCATCTTTGTTGGAGAACTTTTCCCGCTGTATTAAGAAAAATAAAAAAGAATTCTAGAAGACCTAAAAACTATTTAAAGCGGAGTTTGGAGAAAGTGTTGCAATACAGCATGTGCAAACGAATCGGTATATAATATATGCTCGAAATTTTTCTAGATATACCTATAAGTTGGAAATATACATTGAGAACAAAATGAGTCCATGTGTCGATCCCTGAAAACCTTCTGAACTGAACAGGGTGTTTGCCTTTAGTAAATTTGGATAAAAATGTATTTCAGTGATGTAAACTCCATTACAAATCTTAATAAAAATGCAATACAGACTTGCATTCAAACAAATGAAAAAGTCGTAAAGTTCTATTTAAAAAAAACAAAGTTGACTGTCTCCATCTTAATGAATACCAAACAATAAAAAAAGCAAATATGCTGATCCACTATATTAGTATAGATATATTAGTAACAGTCTCTTTCAGTTAAAATTTTCAAGAAAGGCTTTGTATGCTGTCTAGAGTGTGTTTAAGTTCTTCAGAATAATAAAAACGATCCGTCTTCATTAAATTACAAAGATCCAAATAAATCTTAGTATACAGAGCAGATTAAAAGCATCTTTGGCAGAGTCTTATACTTAAACAACTTCTTTTTATTTAATTTTTATGTTATAAATGTCGGGTTTAGTGATGGAAAGCAAGTTTGTTGTTAGAAATCAGAAAATAAAAGCGTATTGACAGCCTTAATCGTTTTTCCATTTATCAGAATGAGAACAAATATCATTCTTTCGTTCCCTATCCCCATTCTTGTTATTGTTGTATTGGGATTACTCAATTTAAGAGAAAACCTACTAACGATAATATTAAATGCTTTACTAATGTTTTTGTACATAATGTAAATGTAGAAGTTGACAAATAAAAGTAAAATTATTTTAAATGTACCTCTGTCAAATAAAATTACTTTACGTTTAATCTTCAAAGTAATTACAACTCTACTGAACAGAAATTTCTTGAGAACCTACAGAACATGTTTAACTTATTTCTGAATAGAATTGTCATTTCAAGTGGAGAAATCGTAAATTAGAGAAGGTCATTCATACTATAGTTTTGACACTTTTAAGTCCCAAGACGAGATGTTCCTTCAACTGGTGGTGTAAATAATTCTGTTTTGGAGGAAAAAACCGATCCAGGTCAAATTTCTTTCTCCTGCACTTTTCTTGACACGCCGTAAAATCTAAATTGGTTAGAAATCATTCTTACTTGAAAACTGAAATAATTTTTTGTAGAAGAAATAAATATTTGATAAAAGATTATTTTCATTTATAATGTTAATATTTTAATTTTTGATGTGTTTGCACACGAAACTTGTTAAACAGAAACGCAAATTTAAAAATTGTTAATAATATTTTAAGACGTTTATATAATACACCAAGAAAATTGAAAAGTTATTTTAAATTTATTTTTGGCAAGAGTATTATAAAGTAGATGTTTGTTTTTTAATGTACCAAAAAAGAAATCATTTATAATCTTTTTTTTTTAAATATTGTTAACATTAAAGTGTAGTGATGTGATAGATTACTTTTATTAAAAATTTCTGGCAATTTTTTAAAATCTAAAAATATTGTATGGTTATTATTAAAATAATTCTAGTGACTCCTACAATTTCCTTTAAAAATTATTTTTATTCTACATATATTTAGCGTTGTCTACCGTACTAATATGTACGAAGGTGTGGATGAAACATGAGCTTGAAGA
Source organism: Ignelater luminosus (assembly GCA_011009095.1). Taxonomy (NCBI): domain Eukaryota; kingdom Metazoa; phylum Arthropoda; class Insecta; order Coleoptera; family Elateridae; genus Ignelater; species Ignelater luminosus. Next base: position 521,974 of record VTPC01090570.1, read on the forward strand.
ATTTATAAAACGATATCCAGTTTTAACATCTGTAAATCAAAAAAATCTGGTTTTAAATTTAAAGCGAAATTCACACATTTACATTTTTTGTGTTCCTATTAAATATCCTCATAAATCCTCCATTCATAAAGAAACAAAATGTTGACATTTAATTCTACTTTGTACACCAACTTTTGCTAGTAATGAACCATAAAACAGTAATAAAATACTTAGTCGATGAGTGAATCACATTCCCTAGAAAAAAGGAATATTTGAAATGAATATAATTGTTACAAGTTTATCACAGAACCATGCAGAGTACGTATCGGAAATACGCTCCGGGCCCGGTAATACTCTCGTAAGTTCTGCACATGTGGCATGCACGTGCGGAGGAGTTTCAACCATCGTCTTTGGCTTTACCTGCCTTCTGAAGCTTTGAATCCCGGACATGACTCTTCAAAGTTATTCCAGATTTTAATTTAAAAGAACCAAAAGCCACAATAATAATAATAACTAAAAGTTAATATCCCAAACAAATATTTTCTTGGAAAAATATTTCCGTTGAACTGGAAAAATATTTTTATTTTGCTTAATGAATTAGAAAAGCAGTCATTGAAAGAATTTATGGATGTTTTGTGGGTAAATAATTTTTAATGAGCGTTCTTTTATGACAAAACCAGAAATCTAACTATATTTAGTATTACTGCAAGTTACTACAAAGTTTACTTAGCTGATAATGTTAAAAAATTGTTTTTAATTAATAATTAAGGCTGTGCAATCTTAACAGAATTTACAGATTTCACCCCTTATACATTTTTAAAACTGTAGTAAGTAATTTACAAGTAACGCCAAATATTGCTAACGCTTATAAATGGGATAAGCAGCAATGATGTATCAAGATTATATGGCCATTTAAGTTCCCATAATTGTACAAATTGACAAAATGCGTTGTCTAAATACCTACAGCTCGAAAGCATTCTCACCAGAAAACAATCTGGCTTTTTTAACAACAGATTAAAACAATCCCCTTTCTTGGTTATCATTAATGAACCTTAGGTTCATCAGTTCTAATTCAAGCGTAAAACATAAAAGCATGCAGAGTTCATTTGTAAATTTCGGAGAGGCAATTTTGATGATTTATGCAATTAATCCCCATGAATTAGAAAAGAAACAAAAATTGATGTTAGGAATTCTGTTTTGCGGAAATAATTGTCATCTGGCCCTTTGGTATTGAAACATTCCTATACCGAGTACATTTTGCTTTTGTGTTATCCTGGTTGTCAAAAACTTGTTTTCAAATAATTATCATTAGATGTTTAACATAGAGAAGTATTTTCAGATCTTTTCTAAAGCAGCACAAAAATTACTTGATTGAGCGAAAAGTTTTTCAAATTCTCCAATTCTGTACTGGAGAAATTAAGTAAATGACAAAAAAAAAATCGTAAAACTTGCTAGAATTCTTTATTATTATCCTAATTAGTAAATCTGATGTATTTATATTTATATCGATTTAGTATAATTCCTCATCGTTTGTCAAATATCGGGTTGGCAACTAAGTAATTTCGGTTTTGTAGTATGAAATAAAACTCATTCCTTTTAATACAAAGAATAATCTTTAATCAATTATATATTTTCCATTTTGTACAATGACATTTTGCCATCTTTCTTGCAGCTTCATGATTCCGCGCTCATAGAACTTCTGGTCCTTATCAGCAAAAAACTGAATCAAGTGCGATTTAAGATCATCCTCATTTGTGAAAGTTTTACCATTCAAAGAATTCTGCAAACTTCGAAATAAATGGTAATCAGATGGTGCCAGATCAGGGCTGTATTGGGGGATGTTGCATCACTTCCCAACCAAGCTCCAATAATTTTCCACGAGTTGCCAAAGATGTGTGAGGCCTTGCATTATCATGATGGAACACTAATCCGATTTGCCAATTTCTTCGAATTATGTTACTGTAAATGACCCATTTTTCATCACCAGTGATGATTCTTTTCCAGAAAGGGTCGATTTCATTGCGCTTAAGGTGCATATCACAAATGCTGATTCGTTGTGTTAAGTGAATCTCTTTCAATTCATGCGGTACCCAAATATCGAGCTTCTTAACGAGTCTAAGACATTTTAAGTGTTTTTCAATTATTGTGTAACCTCTCTGCAGTCTCTCGAACAGTTATATGACGATCCTCTTCAATTATGACTTTGATTTGGTCATCATCAACTTCAGTAGGCCGACCAGAACGTTGCTCATCTTTGAGGGAAAAATCTCCGGAATGGAATTTTTTAAACCAATTCTGACACGTGCGCTCTGTTAAGCAATCAACACCATAAACTTCACATATCTCTTTGTGAGCCTCAGCAGCTTTCTTTCCTTTACGGAAATAAAAAAGTAAAATATGCCGAAAATGTTTGTTTCTGTGCTCCATTTTAAAATTGACCCACAACTATTAGCTACAAAAAAAACCACGCACCACTTGCTTCTAAAGTAACCTCGATGTGACTGATATCAAATGTCAAAAGGCAAAGTATATCACTAACACAAATCATTCAAAAAAATAAAGCAACGCTTCCCATGAGTGAAAACCGAAATTACTTAGTTGCCAACCCATATAATAGCCAAGCTACTGTTTCCGTTTCAGCCAAAGACCATTCGAGCTATTATTATGATAGAAAACTTGATAGATAAATCTTGATAACGATATTGTTTATCATTTATTCACTAAAAAGTTTAATTTTAGACAAGAAAAATATTTAATAGAGGCGCTTATTAGTTTGTTGGTATAAAATTTTAATTTTTAACATCAGCTGCTTCTACAAGTAGTAAGGTCGTCTTTTTTGAATATTGTTGCTCCTAAGTGATATCTACGATTCACAACAAGCAAGACTACGTGCAGTTTCCCATTTTGCCAAAAAATCCTATTAGGGTAGACATTACAGTTGAGAGAGATCAGTCACAAATTGGACAGTTTGAGGTGTGTGTACTTGGTGTACATACCTTAAAACGTCTAAGTATCTTGTCTTTAGCTGACGATAGTGATATTATGTGACTTGGGAAAACTGGGACGTCGGCGGCAAAATGAGCATAATTCGATTCGGTACTGATCTCGGTTGAATGTTTACCTTGCAACTTTTCGTTCAGACAAGCAAATCGAAACAGTCATCGTTAATTCGTAGAAATTCTTTTTTCTTTTCAGGTGCTTATGGATAACGTGTAAGATCCACATTTCAATAAATTGTCAATTGACGTTTACCCTGCGGCTTTCAACTTTTAACCAGGCATCTATTTGGTTTTTTCATTATTTGTTAGGGCAATCTGGTTAAATTCGAAAGAATAATTAAAAGAGAAATTAGAAACCTTCAAAATTGTGATATTATATTGATTTTTAATGTTTTACTGTCTTTATCAACATACTGATAAGCAGTGACGTAGAGGTTGATTTCTCTTAATTGTATATAAATATCGTTTATCTTTTGGTGAGTAGTACATAATTTAAGTGAAACACACTTTAACAGGCAAGTAGAATTAAAAATTACAAACAATAGTGTGAGAATTCAATATGCACAAAAGAGTTAAGATTAACTTAAAATTTGAGTGTTTATAGGAAATTAGGAACCAAAGAGGTAGTTCTAATGTTTTGACTGTTTCAAACCGAATCCATCCTTTACGTTACAGTTTGCTAATTATGATCAGTGCGTATTTAAAGAAATAATGTTACCAAAGCTTTAAAGTTTTAACGTCGAAATCAAACTCGTTTCAATTTTCGATGCTCTGGTTCTTTAAACTGTCTTTGTTACCATTGTTTTAAATACGCTTATCGTAAATCAAATGAAAATATCAATGTCTCTCTTCAGAGGTATCGATTTCTGTACGTAGACAGATATCTTTCGAAGAACGCACGATCCAGATCATTTCGTTTTCACTTTGTAATGCATGGAATGTTTTACTATGATTAATGACCATTTTTAGATATTATCAGTCTTGAAGATTGTTAAATATTATTTTTTTGTGTTAGCGAAATATATTAATGCTTTTATTACTTAAGTGTTGATTGTCTTATTGTAAGATATTATTCATTTATTATTATTAAGTCTAAAGGCACTGAAACTTCATGTAAATGTAAATTCAGACTTTTAGACACTGACGAATTATACCTTTTTACGTTCGATACACATACCTGTAGTCGTGATTTTATATATAATTATTAAGTGAAGGTTTTATGATAAGGAGTTGTACAAATCTTGTTGATGCCAGAAATCATTGGCTTGTCTTAGGATGGTTACACTTTTAAATAGAGTTCGTACACCAAATAAAATATGTCAAATATGTCAAAACTAAAACAAAAAAAAGATAACAATTAATGTTATTCTGCTGTTTTAATAAGAATAAACAAAGAGTGTCGATCAGCACGGCATGGCATCAAAGTTATGTTCTCCAAACGGTAGACTTTGAGTATTTTAAGAGTGCGGCTTACCATAATATTATTTTCTTCTGATGTATCAGTTCGCATTACAAAAGTCAGTAGGGAAAAAATCTTACACCCTCTCAAAATTAAATTAGTCGGGAGAATTACGAATTATGTTCATGCCGATTATCTGAGATTCTTTTGATCACTATGTCATAGAATTCCAGTAGAAAATTTTTACTATACAATATCTGCAATGATTTGACTTCTATTTCCATTGTTATTTGTTGTGTGCTATATATCTCCAATCTCTTCTAAATTGTTTTCACATTAAGTATCTTTTCACCTCTGTCTTGGTTTGCCAGACGAGAGCGTAGGTGTTCTTCACAGATCTTTTCAAGCTCAGGAGAGTCTACCATGCTATATAACTGATATCTATGTCATCTGTGGCTTGATGGAATCGAGTCATACCTGGGAACATTCAACTTCTGTACTAAACAAGGCTGTGTTCAAATCTGATAAAACTATAATTCCATTGACTTCTTCTTGCAATAACTTTCTAAATTCATAGTTCTATGTTAGTCTTGTTGTTTTATCTGAGCGGCATCTTTTCGAAGGGTGTTCTTTCTTTTGGATTATTCAATGAAAGAATAATAGAAGATTGAGAAAATCTGAAAATAGAATGAATGAATGTTTTGTGTTTGTAAGAATGGAGCTCGATAACTGCAATTGTTGGATGCCCGCTGACATCTAGTAGAGTGAGTTATAATATGGCAATTGGTTTTTGAGGATGTTCTCCACTTCTAGAAATAGAGTAAAAGAAGACACTTTACAAATGAACTGTAGGTATTGAGTATTGATGGACTTCTTTTGACTTTGTTTGAGGTAAATCGGAAATTCAAAAAATTGGGTTCTTGGTATATAAAGATATTTTAAGGAAATCATCTGGGTCTTGATTGGATTTAATGTTATTTTTCGCAAAGATGCCCTGCAGTGAGTGGCACACTGGAAAATTCCATCACGATTTTAATTTTGATATTTTTTGTTTTGGATATAAAAAATTATGCAGTACAGTTGTAGAAATACGGGAACTTGCTTGATATGTGATATTGTCAACGGTAATTTCTATTTAAGTTGATGTCTAAACAAAAGTAGCATTATAACCCATTTATAACAAATGGAAAAAAAAGGATTGATATGAAATTATCAAATAGTCATAAAGATCCCGAGATCGTATTTTTGTACTGCAACGTACCATATTATGCTTTCAAATTCGTTTGATTATTTGTCCTAGTAGTTTCAGAACAGTTTTGCTTTGAAATTTTGTTTTTATTAATCTGTTCGTAACGTTCTTGGCTGAGCTATGCTTTTAGAAGAACACAAAGTAATTTGATTTTTGAAAAAGTATTAATTTTGCAAAATCAAAAAAGCCTTACAATTCAAGAATGGCTGGACTGATTTTGATGGTTTGTGCATCTAGCTCCCTTTGAGAACTCTAAAGCGAATATTCTATAGCCATGAGTCTAGTAATTACATCTTTGAATACTCGCAACTATTTGTTGTTGCGACTATTCTTGCGATCTTAAGATTTTTGAGTTCTTTGAGTGACAGTCACAAGAAGATTGCATCTATAAATACTTGTATTGCTTAGAGAAGCAGATGTTAAGGACAGAAGCAGAAAGAATTCCGTTGGTTTAAACAGTTCTACTTCTTGTAATTACCGACTGGCTTGGAAAATTTGGTCTGGCTCAAAAAACTTTTGAAATCAATACTCAATTTTTGGATGTTATCATCAGTGATATTGTCTGTTCTGGTTTACTGATTAAGTTTAAATTTGAAAGAGACTTTTGGTCAAATTATTGTACGGCTTAAATAAATATGTTCAAGGGGAACAATCAAAACTGATGACCAGAATGCATTACAGGAGTTATTTCTTTTCAATTATGGGTTGCATGTTTTGATAGTGGTAAATTGAGATAACAGTAGCAGAAATGATGACGTCATCAAACGCCTACTCTAAGACAGTTGCAAGTTGCTGATCTATCGTGCCCATCGTCTTCTGGCTGGGAACTGTAAACCAGATCGAAAAACGATCTGCTTGCCTGAAAGTACTGAAGATATCGCTACCATAAAAGTAGATTGTTTGCTAAGTTCTTTTGTTTTTTTTTTGGGAAAGAACTTTTTATGATAAATGATCAGATAGAGGCTGTTAGGTATTTGTTTTGTTCATCTAAGCTAGCTGTAACTTTGGAACTTCTTACCTTAAGATTAGTTTTGTTTCTGTTGTGATGTATTCGTCTCAATGTTTATTTCATTTTATATTTTACAAAAAGTAAACAGATCTCTACATTTTAAAAGGCTGAGAAACACTGAATTAAGATATTTGTAAAGACAGAAGCTTTATACGATTCAATTGTTTGTTGAGCCATTTAAAAGAGGTGTGCTATAGATAATGCAGATGTAGATTATATTGCAACAAAGATTGACACTGGGGCGAGCTACGAGTATAAATGTTTCAGAAGATTGATATTTCTTGAAAATAGATAACTAGGTGTCATTTGTATTCATCATTTATAAATGTGTATTTCACTACGTGAATCATAATTTTACTTTTCTCCGAAAATTTATCCTTATTAAAATAAATTTGAGCACGGCTGATTCATAGATAGTAAAGTTACATGAATAATATTATAAAAAATTATTAAAAAGAATAAAAACATTTTCTGTAGGTGTTACCAAACACTAAAAGCATAAATCAGGAATCTCATTAATTTGGAAGATTCTGTCTCGTTTAAATCCGTAGCAATGCGTTTCACTTATATATGACAAATTTATTATTATTATGTAATTAATTATCTACGTTAAATGCAGCCATATGTGCAAAAATAAATTACATAATAAGAAAAAAGACTTCCGCATGTAACTACTGCACAAAGAGTTTATAAAAGATAGCAAAAAACAAGGCAAATGAACTCCAGTAAGAAGTTGCCTAAAATAAATAAATTAGTAAACACTGAAAAATATGAACAAGACGTAAAACATATTTTTCAAAGTGAATAAGATTGTAGTAAAGATGCTAATAAAAATTATTTTTATATGTTAATAGTGTAGTATTTTGATGTTGCCAAACCTAATTATAGAAAAGTTTAATTTTTCTTAAAATAAAATGTTGATGTTTCTCTGGGCGCTTTCAGTGCGTATATCAGGCTGTTAATTTGATTTTAAGTTTCCTGCTCGTTTAAAAGCAATTAGGTTTTGTACATAAAAATTGCCCATCGCTTGTATTTATATCTCTGTTAGGCTTGTTTAACTTGTATTAATGTCTAAAAAATTCCAATTTTAATTTAATTAATGCAACGTATTTGTGGTTAGAATAAGTTAAGATAGGGCAGTTTTGCGTGAATAACTCTGGAATTTACCATTTTGTAAAACTACACAGTCATTAGTTTTAAGAAATTCTGCATCAGCTTGAAATCTAAAAACTGCACGTTGAGAACTCTCATTTTTCTATCAACGAGACTATTTTACTTAATACATAGCGCTGATATAATTTATTAATTTATTTTTTCCCCGCTGGGTTATCGACCTTAGTTTTAGAAATTAAAACGGCACGCATATTACGAGCAAAAATAGAACTGCATACGGCATGCAGAAAAAGGGTTGAAACTGTTAACAATATCAATAAGACAAATTTTCATTCAGTAATTTCTATTTTCTTCTCCAATTTGTAAGTGTATTTTGAGCATATTTAAAGTGTAATTACTCAGTTAGCTACAACAATATAGTGTTGTTGTTTACAAAAGAAATATACCGTTACCATATTTAGTAATCAAAAGAGGCATGTGACTACCGTTTCTTTATTTTGTTTGGGCTGAAAGAAGGTTTGAAAATAAAAAAAAATAAAAAAGTACTTAAAAACCGGACACTATCGACCAATATTGAATAAATACTGTAATTTAAATTGACGTGTAAATTCCCTATTGAATTTGATTAATTGAATGGTTAGATATTGTTACTGGCCAACAAATAATAGAAAAAAAGTAAAGCCATGGGGTGTTGGTGTTTTATAAATGAGTTTATTTCCTTTTTTAACTTTCATAAAAACCAGGTTTTATTTGTATTGGATAAAATTTAGTTTACATTAATTTATTACGAAATATTAATTAATATTGAGGTTTTAAATATTTATTAGGGATTTCTCTCCGGTTGTTGTACTGATTAATTTTTTTTAGTTACTTAAGCTATTAAAATAACATTTATTATTGATATAATTATATTTAATTAATAATTATAATTAATTATAGCAAAAACACATTTATTGCATGACGTGGGAAATCAATAACAAATATAGAAACAAATAAAAGTTATAACATAAGGTATACAATGAAATTGAAATATCTGCTAAGCTTGCAAACTTTGGGTGTAGAATTCTGTAATATTGGAATTGATTCCTAAAATTTTCGAAATTCTGGAATTAACGATGTTGCTTTTTGGGCGGGATCCTAGAATCATCCCGGAATTGTAATCAACCCTTAGATCCATTGAAGAATCGTCACAATGTACAGACTGGCCTCATTTCCGATATATTGATGAGTTATCTTGGTTAGTGTTACAGATAGATCTATGAGGTTTGCACCGAACTGCCCTAATTCTTCAACCCAAATTTATTGGTAAAAATGAAATTTAACAACCTTTTGTTTTTCTGCTATAAACAAAATTCAATATATTGCATTTTTTGTCGGTATCACTGTTTAGCAATCAAAATAATGAACAGAATTATCATTGCTTTATGTAAGGTATCAGTAGAAAAATTTAAATCTATCTAACCGACAGACTACAATCAAAACTATAAGCACAAGAAACAAGATCTTTAAATAGAACTGAAAGAAGCGAATTAATAAGAAACAAAGGAATAAGGAGAATTCTGAATTTGAATGGTGTAACCCACAAACAGTAGTTCGAGCATTCAGCAAGCAATGATGAAGAAAGATTCTTAAGAAAGGTTAAGAAGAAACGCAGATATAGTGGCAATGAACAAGAAACGGCAAAAAAAAAGAACTGTAGAAAGAAAACTACCGCCTGTAGTCCTAATAACGTATGTCACGAAAGTTCTGAGAAAAATTTCACAGTAATGTATAAGGAACAAGAATTAGATATATTTAAACAATACTTATTTCCACATTTTCCTTTACATTCAAATAACGGATAGAGGCCCATTGTCTTCTATAGCACGTAACTTCGCTTCCCGTATGTTGTTTACTTCTAGCCAGGTTTTGGACAAAAAGCCAAGTCTGGCCAAAATATTATTTGATCATTAGCTTGATGCGTATTGATAAAATCCAATAATTTTGGCAGACATCTTTGAGTGTAGATGTTAGCATCAATAGTTTCACCTCTGACATGTGCTACATAGGGCCTAGAAACACCGTGGCGCACCAAACCAATACTTTATCTTCAAATCTCTTTTTTGATTTGAATTTTATTTGGTCTGGGCAGTTTTCTATATCGTCTGTATAGAAACCATCATTTCCTTTTAGTTCTGATGACTTTGTTACCTGAGAAATGATTTCGGCGCAAAGCGCGGCAACATGTAGGAATTCTTGTCAACTGCTCTTGAGTGTATTTGGAACATTTACGTCTTCTACGATACTTAAGTCCTGAATTTTTTATTTTTCGTCTTACCGTTAGATATGAAGTTCTAAATCTTCGAGAAAACTTACGGTAAGATGCATCAACATGGTTTTTTGCAGTTTCAATTAATCTGTTTGCAGTGCTTCTGGTCGTCCACTTTTTGACAAATTTAAACATGGCATTCCTTGTTCACATTCAGCTATTGTCCTATAAATGGTCGCAGGAGATATACCTTGATCACGAAGGTTCACAATTTGAGGTTTAGGAACTGTCCAATCAGGCGATCGATACTTTTCCAAATTTCTAACTTATAAGCCATTGCAGTATAAATTATTTGACTTTTGACAAGTGTCAACATAAATTCGAGTTTAAAGCAAAATTTGTTTATCATGGCAACTAGATCCTACGACAATTATTGTTAATTTTACATTGATGGAATCTTTCTTAAAACTTTCGGGACATACGTTAGAAGCAAGATTCTTCTCCATTCCATTACTTCCATCGATTATTTCCAAAGATCTATCAATATTGTGTAACAGTTGCTATTTTTCTGAAGGTGCTCATTAAAAATCTTTACACGATGGTGGCTTGTAATTTCGATTTGCTCTTGCACCAATCAGTGATTCTTCGATAAGCTCAGTGTAGCTGAGTGGTGTACCATTTGCAAACGAGTTCTCGTTTCATAACTATCACTGCTTAAGATCTGGCTCTTCTTACTCTTACATACTTTAATTTTAGTCACAATGAAGTGAAAGGGACAAATCACAAACATTCTGGTCTAAATGGATATGAATTTCGTTTGATAATTTCTACCCATTAGAGTATTTACATAATGAAGTTCAGAACTTGCAGCTATTCGTTGCGAATGATTTTTTGACCTGTCAACCATGTTGCTTATTTAATGCAGATGATTTCATTTATAGGAGCAATTTCTTCATGCTCATGAACAACAGTGTGCATCTTATATAGGACAGAAAAGAGATTTTGGACATTTCGACAAGGGTTTCGTGAAAAATAAGAGAACAAAAGGATTGGACTTTTTGCACTACCTCTTCTTGGCACAAAAATTATAAGCCTGCTATCTTCACAATCTTCTATATCCATTGAAATTTAGAAATGAGCCTAGAAGTTCTCTAAATGTTGACCTTATCTAGCATATGATCCCAAATGCAAAAGTCAAGTGTTTTGAGGTCTGGGTGTGTGCTTTGCCTTGTGCCCCGGTACAGAATCCTGCTGAAAACAGAATTGATCTTTTCCAAACACTTTCTTGACGTCTGGCTTTAGATAACCTTCTAAGATCTGAGTGATATATTTAACGAATAGCAATGACAGCTTGCTGCGAACGGAGATAGCACCTCACACCATGATCTGGGACACGTTCTGAAAGCGTTGAACCTTGTTCCTTGGAGCTTTCTGTAAGCTAACAGCGTAGACGCCGTCAGGCTGAATATTGAATGATTCTTGTAACTAAAACATTTTTACATTCGAAAAAAGAATTGTGAATTGCATCTTAACAGCCTAGCTCCCTTCTGCTTCGTCGTCAGACCATGTACGTGTTTTGTTTTTAAAATTCTTGACCTCCTTTTTGGTTTTAATGGATTCTTTTTAATTTTCTTAGCTTAGT
>VTPC01090570.1:534075-621232 GCA_011009095.1 Ignelater luminosus
TCGACGACAACGTGTTGTCTTATCAAAATATATACAGTATGTCCAGAAATCAAAGATTATGAGTTTCAAGAACAGTAAGAGATAGGAAGTTGGTTAAATTGAAGAAAAGTTGCTCATTTTAGAAATCACTTTATTGCTGTCTGTTTCTTTCAAATCATCCCTGACTTCCCCGATACTCGTTAACAATAAAAATTCCCAAATCTCTTGAAAGCCATGTATTTCTGTAACGAGTACAAATATGGAAAAACGGACACATAGACTAAGTTCATCATCAACAATATGAATAAAATATTTCTGCGATTGTCTTCTGTATTACTTCGTGAATCTTGATACCATTGAATTTGCTTTGAAGCAAAAATTGTATATCGCGGATAATTGCGATACTAATCGCACTGGTTTTACTAAATAGAATGCTTTTCGTTGAGAAGAATCTATAATGAGACAAAAGAATAACACTTTTGAGATTTTTCGATGAACAACGATAAATGTCGTGTTCTGTGGTCCTTTTTGTGATCTTCGGGTTTTTTCTACTTGCATTGGGAGGCGATCTTTTTCCTTAAGCAGCTCTTTTTATTTTATACTTCTAATTTAATGAAATAACCACTATCTGAGGGGGAGGGATAATCTGATATGTCATATACGAGGTTTTCTCATTACAAATTTATTTTTTTTTATAAATTATCATTAGTGAATTTGTACACTATCTTACTTACATTACTAATGAACCAATGAACCTGAAGTAGATTCCTTTTTGTTTTAAATTTATCAAAGTAAGATTTCGATGGTTTTGCTATTTTTCGATTTTTCATAAAATTGTTGAATCTATTTTGCAGTGTACTTCTTCCTTCTCATTTGTTCCTTGCAGTTACTGTATTCTTTTCTTCTGAATTTCCCTTGTTTTAATCATTGTTTTGTTTCAGTTTCATTGTATTGTTTACATGAGTATCTTGATACTGAAAGGGCTAAACTGTCGTTCTATTGTCTTCGGATTGATGAAAGACTATACCATGTTGATTATGAAAACAATCGCTAATATTAAGCAGTGAAGGGGAACTCTATTATTTAAAATACCGTTAAACTTAATCGGAAACACCCTAATTACTTATAGGTTAAATTCTTCTACCATGATAAGGTAATTTTGAAATATTGCTAATACTGATCTATCTAACTTAAATGAAAACGCGTTTCAATTTTAAAACGCTAAAATTATATTTTTACTGATTTTATTTATCATATAAACGCGGTATACTGTAAGAGTACAAAATAAGATGCTTTATTACTTTCAACAACAAATGAAAGACATATCCTGCAGTAAAGAATTATGAAAAATGGCGGGTTTATTTTTTATGTCTGTAGAACGGAAGACATTTATAAGTCAGTACTTCAAAGTAAAATTATTTTGATATTTCTGCATGCCTTTAAAAATATTCTAACCTGATTAACTGTCATATTAACTTTGTTGAACTAAAAAAAAATGAACCGCAACTGTATAATACATTATAAATCAAGACAAATTATAAAGGAAAAAGTACTACGAGTATACAGGTACATGCAAAAATATGATTAATTTATGCAATTACGTATATAATAAAATCACTCTATTCTGTTTTGTTATAAAATATTATTGTTCTTCAACTAAAACTTTCTTATTTACTTTTAATAAAGTAAACAAGCTAGAATAACAGAAGATTGTAAAATTTTAGAGTAATAAGAATGCGGGGTTTTATTATTTTTTTTTGTCTAGTAAAATATAGATTGCTATTTGAACAACAGAAAATTAGATAGGCTTGGGAAAACATATTTGATTTTCCACTTTCATTAACTATATTTCATTAACTATGTGCCATCTTGTTGTCTTTACCTGTTTACTTACAAAAAGTAAACAATTTTTTAAATTAATTTTCTTTTAATCAATAAAATACAATTTAAATAAATAAGCTTTATAAAGCATATTTACTAGTGGAAAAAAAATGATATTTGGATTACATTCTTTACGAATGAACTCGAATTTTTATGTCAATTAGTTCTAAATTCGAAGCAGAAGTGAAGTCTTGGAGGTTCCTAGCATAATAATTGGCGATCTTGTAAGTAGAGCTCCTTGTTTTGCTCGGACAACTTTTTATCAGTATAGGAAAAGCTTCTTCGAGGTTATAAATCAAAACGATATAAGTTGTTAAACTCCTAAAATGATTACAATGAATCCTGACAGCGAGAAAGGTACGAGGGGCAATGCTAAAATTCACGGAAAAACTAAAACAAAATGTAAATCGCTATTCATCTTTTGCATTCGATGAAACCAGTTTTCAAAACATTTTCTCCACCCTGAACGAGCTACCTCCGAAACAAGTGATTTGTTTCGTCGCAATGCCTATGGATGCCTTTTATCTCACTATATGTCACACGCCAATCTGCTTTAATAATTTCACCCATAGCATTAATGCTTTTTGCGAAAACAGAGGTGCATGGACGACCACGCTTGAATTCTGCGAACCATTTGTAAACCATACTTTTGCTCGGTTTAAATTGAAACTGTTAACTGTATTATTGGTAACAAATTCTACGAATATGACAATTGCAGAATGCTGGCAATACCAGGAGTACTCAATTCCGCGAATATTAGCAGTGCCCCTTATAAAACTGATTGTTACGAACGAAATCTTGTAAGTGTCTTTGTTTGGGATGAAGAAGATGGGAACTCTCTCGACATAGTTTTCTTATGCAAGTACGCAAAAGGCTAAATATATTTTTCTGAGCGTAGAACTTCGAACCCTTGTATGGTTGAATTTTCTGAATTATCAGTAAAATTACAAGACATAACCACAATGAAAATAAATTGTTAAACATTATCATTTTGGAAATCAGGAGAACGTTTCAAGTCACCTTTTATGGTTGATAAAAACAAGAGACGAAAAATCAGACTTTTTGGGTTAGTTCAAAATATCCACTGAATCATTTGATGAACTGCATTCTACTGTAATTTGTATTATTTTGTTGTTCAAAGTTTTATCTAAAAATCTTTTGGATTTTAGTATTCAAAGAGTTCCTCTTTAGTAGTTTCTACATTTTTTAGAATTTGTCTGAATTACATATTTTTATTATCTTGAATCGTTGTAATGTTGCTGATATTACAAGGAGTTTGGCGTATTTATTGTTGATGTTGATCTTTGGCATACCTCTTCTTGATAATTTGAGTTTCGTTCATTGCACCAGATTCCGTTTCTTTCGATAGTCCTTTTTGGTTATGTTCACCTAGTCTTGCTAATAGCAAGAAAGAGCCTTTCTTGTTAATCAAGTCTTTTTTTAGTTGTTTTCTTAACACTTCTCATTACCATAACCATTATACCTAATGCTCTTTTGCTATGGACTTTTGTAAGAATATAGGTTTGTGCACTGGTGGAAAAAATTTAGGGTAATGATTTTACTTCTTATTAAGAAACTGGATTGTCTATTACCCAATATACTGTAATAAAAACAAAATGTAGCAGCAAAAACATAACAGAACTAAAATGATCCTAAAATCCAGACTCCGTATAGGCAACACCATTTGTATTTGTCATTTGTTAAACTGCAGAAAGACCAGGAAGATAATGACTATCGATCATGATTTGCATTCTTTTACGTTCTTTGAAATATAATGAGTAGTTAAGAAACAAGAGAAAGCTATTGTTTTTATGTAGTATAATTATCCCAGAAGAATTTACACCTTAGAAGGTTTGTAAAATGTCGTCTAAAATTCTTTGGTGTTTCCTACTTTGTCTGACAAATGTGCTTGGGAATATATTATCTTGGTTTATTCCAAAATGACAAAAATCCTTTTATTAACTTGACCACCTTCAGCTAGTTTGTTGTTCGTATAAATCATTCACGTATGAACTATTACAGCCTTAAATGGAAAAATTATATGCAGAAATCTTTGAATTTCCTTATCGACTAACAAGATTCTACTACCAATGTAAACTGTAAGATTGTGCTTAACTTCGAAAAGTGATAATTCTGTACTAGTTTTGAAATTGAAAGATTGTTTTGTGTTATCTCTCTTGAAAACAAAACAATCCTAAAGGTAACTATTTTATCTCTTCCAAATAAAAATAAAAATCTTGACAATACCTATTACACGTGCATTAGAAACGTATAAAGACGAGAAATAAAATTCTAAAATTCAATTTCTCATTTTTACATGTACAATATGCATGTTGTGTTACCATTTAATGAAAAAAAGCAAAACAAATTTTTCGTCTGGCTTTTTGTGATTTTACGACCGGAACAAAGAAGGGAAAAACGACCCTTTTAGAATATGTATGGAAATAGAATTTATAGTTACTCTTTTATACGGGCAGTCAATAAAATAACTTGACCTGTACTCTTTATCCTTTTTTAATTTTAAATGTTGGTCTAGCATACTCACAGAAAAATCTACGCTGCGTTAAACAGAAAGTAAGCAAAATGACGCATGTTGCTAATTCAAAACATTCGTTCTAATAATAATCCACTTGACTTAAAACAAAATTTTATGATTATAAGGCATAAGCATGACCTCAATTTAAATTTGCACGTTGGTGGCAGTGTAATTTAAATTTAAATTTCAAGTTTATATTTACGAGATTCCAGAAGAAAACCAGCTTTTTCTGATTATGATCTGATTACGTGTATGTGTTAAAGACTTTTGTTTAATTTATGTTAAGTGTGTAAAACGTGTAAGCACATCTTTTGGAATTTTATTTTTTAAAAATAACATTTTTTTAAACTGGCAGCTAACCGTTTTTATTTATTGAATTAAAATTGTAACTATGCTAGATTTAAATGCGGGTCACGTTCTAATTGCTTGAAATAGATTATGTATGTAGAGCAATCACGGTTTAATTGATTCTTTATACAGGGTAAAACAAAAGTATATACACAAAATATACATAACATCGTGATATTTATCAAGTACAGAGAGGTCAGATGTAAACATTCGTTTAACAGTAATGATAATAAACAAACAAATGCTTTATAGATTCTTAAATCTTTATAAATAATTTCTTAGTATGCGTTTACAACAGAGTTTGCTTTGAGGAAAAACATAGAAACCTTGACATTGATAATCTTAATTTAACAGCGATGTTTGTAAGGTTGCACAGAAGATTTTGATTTCTTTGTTTTTGGCTGTTTTGGCTTTATTTACCGATAGACTTTTTTCCCGTATTTTTTCCAGATGTTTCACATATACTTTAACGCAAGAGGTATGGATTATACAGTGAAAGAGTTTCTCCACATATCCTTTATAGAAAGTCAAAACTTCTCTGACATTCCTGCAGATGCTTTCCAAGAGATCAGCAACATCAATCTTCCTGTTTCTGTTAATGTTGCTCTTTTAGATTTTATTGAAGGCCAAATAATCTTCTTTTTTAATGTTAGATCTTAACATGACATTAAAACTGCAGGAAAATCACCATCGGGACTTATTGTTGTCTTTTATCATTGACTTACTATCTTAGCGAAATGATGAAGAAAATGGTAAACGGTAATTAGAAACTTATGGATACCAACTCTCAACCAAACAGTATAGGTGAAGGACTAAATTTTGAAAACCGGACGCTATAGTACGTAGATAGGTAGAAATTGAATGCTGTAAAAGTTTTAGGCATGGTATTCGTCAATCGACTTTGATGAAGTCCGCACATTGCAGATTTAAAGCTAAAGTGCAAAAACAAACTGTTATGTGTCTTAGTACTTTTGAGATACAGAACGTTAAAAAGCTCTGTTACAAATCTTCTATATTTTCTATACCTCCGGAACAATGCAACTGAAATGAAATGTGTTGTGTTGTTGTTATTACAAGAAGAATACAGAGCAGAGATATACCTTTTTTGGGCATATGTTTATTAAGACTTCTGATATTATTTTTGGAAAAAAAATTATTCCTAATCAGAAAGTCCTTCTGCGACATTTAGACGAAGTAAAATGCAAGTAAACTTTAGCATTTAAATCTAGCACAGCTATACCAACGGAATCATGCTGGTTTGAATAATCCAAAGAGTATTTTCATTAAATCAAATTAAGTCAAACTAGCATTCTGCCACCACAGTTGCTTACATTCTTCATTCTTCATTTTAAATCTTTAATTTGTTATCTTTTATGTACTAGACTTGCACGCTTGAAACTCTACCTGCGAATGTTCTTTTGATTTGTTTAGACTTGGTTACTATGTTGATAGCATTTCAAAAAGTAGAGGACAGCTAAAATATCTAAATCCCAAACCTAGGAGATAATTCTAGTCATTTCTCAATTTTGCAGTCTTTGTTTGACGATTTGTTTTGGGATAGTCATATCCAAAGAAAGCAATTCCCAGTAGCTGTTTTGACATATGATTCTGATGTATGGCTGAATCCTGAATGACATTCGTATATTTTTATTTAAATAAAATTTTTAAAGAATTTTACTTGAAGCTACTTCTCAACTGTTATGGATTTATGACGCTCCCAAAAAAAAACTTGATCGCAACTGGGAATTACTGATTTTGGGAATTATCATTGTAGAAACTGCTAAACACATTGAAAATTTAAATGAAAAAAAAAAGAAATAGAAAATATATAGCATGGTCATGGATAGCGCAATTCCATGAGAGGAAACGTGTGCAACCATCGGGGAATTCGAAGCAATTGCAAATTTTAAAACCAAAGGTTGCATCTCTTTCTGTCTCGCAGAACAAAAAGGTAAGAAAGTATGCTACTTACTAGGTAGCATGCGGGTTTTTGTATAATTCAACCAAATCTAAAACAAAGCAATACGATTGTTTTTATTTACAATGAAATTTTGCGCCAACAAATGTGAAATTAATTAGAAGATTCCATGTGTTCTAAAAAAGTTAAAACTTTAAATAACACTTCTCTGAATTGTCTCCTAATAAAAATACTGGGAAAAGTCCATAAAACAAGTTAATTGGTACCTCGGTAAAATGTATTGGACAAGCTGGCTGCAAAATAATTTTACAAATAGAAAAAAAATGAGAATCAATTCTGATAGAAAAGGAAAGAAATATTATTTTGAGCTGAGAAATACAGAAGTTATTTACTTTTTGATCTCGAAATCTCAGCAGTTCATACTCGCAAACATTTGATGATTCTGATTTATCATTATGCCAAAACGATTTGAGAACCCCATTAGTGAATAACGTTTGAAGTTGATATTTCTTTCATAGAATTTTTAACGTTTTAAATTGGACTGAGTTAGTAAACGATCGGAATATACACAAATAGGTCCTTTGCTTCATTTTGCTCATTATTTTATACTTTAAGTACTGCTAATGTGAACTACATTTAGAAGTTCCTGGAAAACAGAATTAGTGCTTTATATTTTAAGAGGATCTGCAATAGTTTGTTAGTTTAAAGCGTGTACATGCAGAAAATAGACTTAACATTTATATGCTTACCAATTAGTAGTTCCCACAATATTATTTTTAAATCGAAAAGCGAACGTACATCGTTAAAATTAAAACTGCAATTTTGTAATTGCTTTTCTGAATACTCAATCATTGACATGGCACAAAACCATATTGCTATTATTATTCGACAATGAATGACGTTAGAAAAATAATTAATAAAAGAAAGACGTCGTAATTATTTGTAAATTTGACAATTTAAAACGGTTTGCTAATTGGTTGTGTTTTGAAAGTTAAATAATAGAAAGTCAATTGTTTACCGTTTGAACTTCCAAATAAATAATTCCTGTACAAACTAACGGTTTCTTTTATAACCTTGGTGAGAAATGAAAAGACTTTATAAATCAGAAACAATTAATTGCACTGAGTTCTTTTTCTACTTTATTACAAGTTATGAAGAATTACAAATTGTTAGTTAGAAATTTACTCAATTGTCTAATTGCCAGTTGTCATTGAAAAAACCTGTAATTTTGCGACAAGTTATGAAAACCTAGCGCCAAACATAGTAAACGATTAACAATTACTTACTAAGATGGTGGTGGCTTTTTGAATAATTTTCCCCTAACTTGAAATTTTACAACTAAGGTAAGAAGATGAGAAAATAATTGAGGAATGTCAGGTTTTTAAGAATATAATAAAACGTCAAGCTTGAGATTCCATTTTAATACCAAAAGTGAATTCAACAGAAATCTCATCATTTGGTTTTCTTTTGCTTGACCTTACTCTTCTCTTTCGAGAACCAAGACAATTGTGTAGTCATTGTCATAAATATGAAAATACTACAGAACGTGCATAGTGGGAAGATCCATTGTGCATATTAGAATAACGCGGGTCTGTTGTGTTTGCTAACGTGCGCCCTTTGTTACTAAAAATAATCTCTTGGTATGACGTGACTGCCAATCCTCTGCGTTGCGGCCAAAATTTAGAATTTCAGTCACAAATAGTTTTCTAACTTCTACTACTTCCAAAGAAAGGTGAGACATTGACCTAGAATTTGGTAGGGAGTTTCTCTTCGCCACATACCTAGATTGTATAGTGTTGTATAAGTAGTCGTGCTTGGTTACTACTCCAGACAATTATCACTTTGGATGTATTCATGCCTAAGCATCAGCAGGAGATTTACCTTTTTTGTGTTTAGCTAGTGTATCTAGTTTGTTTGAAACATTGTAATAAAGCGCTGGAGTTTATTTTGCTGTTAGTTATTGCTTCCAGAGCTGCTTGACTATTAGAGACTAACCAATTTTTTTTGTTTTGTTTCTTTTCGAAGACTATGGGATAGAGTTGCAAGTTTTGAGAAATTATGTGTCCTGTTTCTATAGTCCACATATTTGCGCCGGTTCCAAAGCCGACTTGCAGCCCTTTGTGCACCATATAGAGCCTTTGAGCGTGCTGTAGTTACATAAGTTTCTGTTTTACTATACCCTTAACATAGCAGGCTATGCGCCGAAATTTTGCTTAGTTTAGTTTTGAATCTTTGGATGCTGCTGAATTTATGTCACTAAACCAGGGTGTTGGTGAAATTATCTTTTAGTGGGGATAATAGATGATAGTTGTCTTCAAACTATTCCACGCACTGATATGTATAGTGTTATTAACATCAACTTAACTGTTGCTACAGAGTGTGAACTATTAAAAGGGTTATCTAGCTGTCCTTTCAAATTTGACCTTCTATGGCAAAGCGAAGAGTAAACTAAATCAAGGATTCAAAGAAAAAGAACTTTTGCTTCCACTCTACTCTCACTGTTCGTGCTTGGTATATATTCATTCATTGTAACCAATTTACGTGAACCATTGAAAATCGCATTTTATCTTTTACGTAGTTGTTTTCTTGATATAATAAAGCTTGATGACATTTTCGTCACAATTTTGACTGACTGATCTTTCCAGTCTTGCTTCTTCGTTTTTAATAAGGGAGGAGCAAAACAATTTTAAACAAAGCCCTTGCTGTCTATTCTTTTGTCTCATCATATTGGAGAATGAGCTTTTACAGAAATCCGTTTCTGACATGATATTACCGATAAAAATTAATTTTCAACATCAGATAGCCGTTTTCTTAGTCAAATGGTTAAAATATATATTAGCTAAAGAATCAGAAATGTAAAAGTGGTTCACGACTGTATCTACTTTATGTATTATTATACTGCAAAAAAGGGCACAATCAGCAACCCGACAAACACATTTGTGAGTATCAACTTGACCGTAACCTTCTGAAGAAAGAGACATTCTCTTGATTCTCCTTTAGAGAACAATGTTGTGGTTTACTTAAAATTATAGCATCTTTTTGTCTAAAATATCTAAAAGACAGTTACCTAAGCAGAGCTCTAGAACAACCATGAAACATGACGTTAGTAAGAAGCTGACCATACTATACCTGCCCAAATTTTCAGATGTTTCCATACAGTCTATTATCATTTTATTATTATTTTCGTAAATTAATGCCCCTATTGATAAAATAATTAGCAATTCCTTTTTTTAAGTAGTATTGAATCTTCTTGACTCGCATTTTGGCTTGTTTGTTATATTGGCCAATTGACCGCGACGAAGCAAAACATTTGGTCACGTCTAAATTTGCGTAACTTGAAGATGCCTGATAGATACTTAAATTTGCCTGTGATTTAGTTAGTCATTGGTATTAACTAGTTAAAACTATAAATGCGACGACAATAGCAACTTGTACTATAAAAGAAGCAAGTCTTTCAAATATTTGCAAATGAAAAAGTGTTCAGTAGGATATTTCTGAAACTCTACCAACAATTCCAAGAAGACACAAAGAACAGTAGAAATCTTTTTTGAGACTTCATGAAAAACTCTATTAAGAAAATGGGCTAAGAAACACAAAGTGGTCTACCCAAGAGTAGAGGACTCTTAGCTTGGAGAGACAAGAAACTGACTTTTTTTTTTTTTAAGACCAAGACACCAAGGTGTAATAAAGAAAATAGAGGAATAGGAATCTAAGGGTTGTAAATGAATTCTCATTAATACCGAGACATCCTTGAAGTAATCTCCCCCAGTACAAATATTCTCGCGCTTTCATATTTAACAGAATTTATTTTGTTTTAAATTATTTGTTTGCTTGAAAGTCTACATATACAGTGTGTCCGAAAAGTATGGAATATCCTATATATCTCAGTAAATATGCATTTTATGGAAAAATGTTTCCTATAAAAGTTGTTTAGTGTTTAGTTTTACATTACAGGGCAATACCAAATAACTATTTTTTAAAAAAACAAAAGCGCAACGAATAATGCTTCAATTTTTTTTAATGGGAAGGTATCCCTTTATTGTACTCATTTGATAGAGAATGTCTTTCTCTTTTCAACGATGTAAAACTTTGATACACTTGCATAAGTAAATTTTGATTAAAACGCAAAAAATTGTTTGAAAGTTTATTTCAATATTCATCTGTTACGAATTGAAAATTTTGTATAACTACACTCTACAGTTCATAGAAGGTATTCAAAGTGTGCACCATTTACAGCTTGACAATGATAAAGTCGTCTTTCAAATTTGTTTACTGCATTTTGAATCGTTTTTGGTGTGATAGCTCTAATCTCTGTTCTAATACGGCCTTTTAGAGTTTCAATATCTTCAGGCATATCGACATAAATCTTATTTTTGAGATGGCCCCACAGAAAAAAATCAAGTGGACTTAAATCCGGCGAGCGAGCTGGCCGTTCTACTGCACCTCTTCTGCCTATCCATCGGTAAGGGATATTATCAAGAAACTGTCGGACATTAATTCCAAAATGAGGAGGAGCCCCGTCTTGTTGCAACCATATTCTGTTATGGGGTATATCTGGATCTAGTTCCTTAGGAAATAGAACAGCTAAAGCAGAAATTAAGTCAAATCTTAAAAAATCTAGATAAGCATCCGCTGTTAAATTATGTTCTATAAAAAAAAGGTCCCAAAATTTGGGTTCCAATAATTCCTGCCCAGACATTGACTTTCTGCTGATATTGGGTGTGCCCTTCTACATACCAGCCAGGATTTAGCGAAGACCAGTAGCGCGTGTTTTGTTTGTTAATGGTACCATTCAAACAAAACGTTGCCTCATCAGTGAAGAGGATATTTTTATGAAGATTTGCATTTTCCTGACGCCTATGTGTTATTTCTTCGCAAAATTGCAATCTTCGATCTAAATCATCTTCTAATAATTCTTGAACTATACAAGGTTTATACGGATGCCACTTCTCCTTTCTTAGAACTTCGTGTGCAGTGGATTTCTTCAAAGTATGTTCACGAGCAATTTGTCGAACAGAAACATGTGGATTTTCCACGACAGCCAACATTATATTCTCACGTTGTTCATTATTTCGAGCTTTAGGTCTGCCCGTTTTTGGACGATCTTTGACAGAACCCGTGTCATGAAATTTATGCAAAATTTTACTTACAGTAGACTGAGAAATATGGTATTCGGGGTGCACGTTATTAAACAAATTGCAAACTTCCTCCTGTGTTCTCCTTCTGTCTCCATATCCCAGCATCATTAAAATTTCGATACTATGTTTTTCTGATAAATGATCCATAGCAAGTCGTATTTTTGTAACTTTGTTATCCTCACGTTAATCAAAATGCTTAAATTAATTAAACGAAAAACTTTTCGCTTCAGTTCGGTTATTAATTGACATTTCTACGACGCATTCAATTATTGCAACAAACAAAAGTGTATCACACCGACCATAATGTGACTAGATGATATTGAAAATTTAAAAGACCGCATCTGGAAAGGTAACAGATGAATAAATAAACTTTTAAGCGTTATTCAAACAATTGTTTGCGTTTTAATAAAAATTTACTTATGCAAGTGTATCGAAGTTTTACATCATTGAAAAGAGAAAAACATTCTCTATCAAATGAGTACAATAAAGAGATACATTCCCATTAAAAAAATTGAAGCATTATTCGTTGCGCTTTTGTTTTTTTAAAAAATAGTTATTTGGTAGTGCCCTGTAACGTAAAACTAAACACTAAACAACTTTTATAGGAAACATTTTTCCATAAAATGCATATTTACTGAGATATATAGGATATTTCATACTTTTCGGATACACTGTATAGTTATCGACACACAAAAATTATAGGAATATTTCTAAATTCTTAAAACTGTGCTAATTAAATGAATGACAAACGTGAAACCGTTTCATATCATGAACATGAGCGCGTTTTTTCCTTGTTTATTTTGCTGTTTATTTAAAACCGTTGGCTGTAAGTACTCGTTTTAAAAACACGTAATTGTTTATACATAAAAAGCTGCGTAATAAGTTACAGTAGATGCATATTAGTACTATTTTTATTTACATCATGTTCGTACGTTATGCACTATGAATACGTTTTGTTACGTAATTAATGTGCATTTTTTTAAGAATCAGGCAATCTTTGTTTCTGAAAATCTCCATAGAAGTAGTCAGTTTTTTCACAAATGTCAAATTCATGCGTTTCAGATATTAAACTTGTAAACAAGTGCAAATTACAAACAAAATGAGTTAACTGTGCATTCTTCAATAGTTTGGTCAGTATTCTTTTCTGATTGGGTAGCAATTAAATGGCGAAGGTCAGTAAATAATTAAAAGTGGTCAGTGGCATTTGTAACCATGTGGCAAGTACATAACATATTTCAAAATAAAAAGGTCAATAAGAAAAAAAGAAAATATCAATAAAATATTTGAGATATAATTGGACAATAACAGAAATGTAAAGGCTTACAGAATGAATATCAATTACGTGTGGCATCTGTAAATCTTTTACTGTTTATGTGCAATTTCTAAAATAAAATTGCATTTATCTTAATTTGAGTGTGATAGCCACAAAATACAATCTAATTTGACCATAAATCTTCTTATTACGCGAGTTAAAATAAATAACTTGGTTAAAATCCATATAACAAGCCTACACAGTGCTTTGCATATTATTTCTAGAAGTGTACTGCAACCAAAAATACATTGCAACCTTACGGTAGTAGAAAGGTGTTTCCCTTGTTAAATGACCATAGAAATCATCTCTAAATTCCTAATTTAATGTAGTACGGATAATGGTATCGTACCTTAATGTAAAAGCGTTCACGATCGATATAATGACAAAAAATACAATAAAAACCCCGAAACGGCCCAACAATGACAACGAGTACAATATGAAAATTTCGATAAAAGGACGATGGTAATTAGTATTTGGACTTTTCACGAAATATGCTGCCTGAATTAATCAAAGATGTCCTACTACCAATTCAAAGAGATATGTGGTTAATACAGGATGGTACATCTTCACACTTTGGTCATTTAGATAAAAAATATTTTCGGTGTTGGATAGCCCTTTTGATAAGATCATCAGAATTTAATTAATTATGAAAGTTGAGATTTATGCAATTTTTGTTCCTACCCAAGATCATAGGACATACTTGCAATTTCCTTTAACAGCATAAGATGTGACAAATGAAACCCCAATTCTAGTTCTCTTCAAGTTAAACATTTTTTCTAACATTCATTTTGGATTTATAAAAAAAATATCAAAGTAAAAAAACATTCTTAGTCTTTACAAACCAAGATTGAGTCAGTCATACACCAGTCAAAGCTAAATTCCGGAATATCTTAGAATTATCTTTGGGTGGAGACCGTAAAATGTCAAATGTCCAACACAGTTCAAAACATGGGAAAAACACAAACAGTGGAGCACGAGAATAAAAGAACTATAGGCAGGCTCGTATCTAAAAAATTATGGAAAGTTTAGGTAGGTCTCAGAAACAAGTCTGGGCACCGATAGAATTTACATTAAAAATAATGTGAGGCAGAGGTTATCGGGTTGCAGACTTACAGTTCGAAGATCTTTTTAGGGTGAGAGTATTCAATGTCGCACAAACTTGTTAACTTTCGTTTAGGATTGGTGTATTGACACTATTTTTAATTGACATCACGTGCCATTTGCAGTGTTTAGTCTGCATCAGAGACAGGTTACTAATAGTAGGACGATATTGTTTAGTGGAAGTTTCACAAGACTTTTTTTCCTCCTTCTACAGCGGGAAGAATTATTATTGGTTTGCATCTTCAAAGCATCATGTAGTACTAGTGAAGGCACTTTAAGCTTTCTGACTCACCTATCGAAAAACTTTAAGTTGTTTCTTTCTAGAGGGGGTGGGGCAAGTTATACTACTATAATAGTTCCTAAAGTATATGCTTAAAGCTGTTGAAGTAACAACAAGTAATAGATACCGAATAGGTCTTCCCCATCGTTTCGAAGCTTTATCATGCTAAAGCGCTTCTTTTCTTTAATTGTTTTGGAGGAGGCATTAGTGTGATCGCTTTATGAGGTCATCCATCAACCATCCCATAGCTTTGTTCTCTATTAACCTTCTTAAGTCAGTTATACATACTCTAACAAGCTCTTCATCCGCTGGCGACCTACAATAAGGTTTTGCCCTACATCAGTACAGTCGGGCTTTGCCCTGCATTATTCTTTTTTACACAGTAGATCACTTCTGATGCCCGAATCTCTTGAACATCACTCTCCTACCACTAACGTCAACGAAGACTTGTTTCGATACCACATTCCTTCAAGAGATGTTAGGATACCTATCAAAAAACCAAAAGACGAACAATGGTGCCCGGATTGCCTAAAAGCTTTTTCTTTACCACTACCGAGATACTAAGTTCTATCTCGATATAAACAAGAAACGCAAAGAGAAAAACAAAAGACTGGGTGGCTTGAAAGTAATTTTCTTAGCACTACTAACAATGAAAGTCCCATCTTGATACGCCATCCTGTTCCTGAGATATAAGATACTAGTCAAAAAGCACTAGAAGATCGGTGGTACCAGGATGGTTTGAATGCCACTCTACCAACAACTAAAATTCGATTTCGATACGATAACCTATTCTTGAGATATAGGATATCCGGCAAAAAAACGAGAAAGAATTCAAACTAGTCGTTTTCAAGCTTCCTGCCTCTAGGAACTCCTGATCAGTAAGTGAAAAACAATACAAAATTGTAATTGTTATCAAAGTTTTACTTTCTTCATAAAACTCATTTTCCGTGACTTCCACAACGAACTCCGTTTTGTTACTGAATTTGAGCAATAGTCTGTTTACAAAAATAAGCAAACATTTCCCTTTCGGCAGCCATTTTGAGCATGTTCCCCGAGGTGATATCAAAAAACTAAAAGTATACGTATCTCTTATTTTTTGACGTAGAATACGATTCTAAACTAAAAACAGAATTCTTGAAAATTTTTCAAATTTCGGCGGCGGCCATTTTGACCATGTTTCCGAAGAGATATCAAAAAATGAAGACACTACGTGGTCGTTAGTTCTGAAGTCAAAATCTGAAAATTTAAAAAAATGCGGAACCAGACTTCGCAAATTCAGTAACGACTCCAAAGGAGTTCGTTGATCAGTTGGTTTAATATAGGTGATATTTGGGGCAGTTGAGAAAAATAACAATTTGCGTTTCACGATCACTCTGTATAATTAACCATATCTTGCCGAAATTTTAATAATAATGATTCTTAATGTACAAAGATCCAAGTCCGCTTCTACATATAAAAGTGAACTATAAAGAAACTTGTTAATTCAGGAGTAAGAAAATACCACATCGATATTATAAAATTTTGAAATGGAAAGTTTGCGGCAGTATTTCACTGTCTTTGGTTTTAAAACTATTTATCTTAATAGTTGCACTACTTTAACAACTGTATCCAAAAAGGAGGTCGAGTCGACTCAGAATTCTCTGAATATGTTATCTTTCCATTAAATTTTCTTTTCTGATTGAAGCTTATCAAAAGATTATCACACAACTGTCAACATGCAACTACATATAAATCTATTATACCCATTATTGATACTTTTTGACATTGTTATGTCTTAGAGAATACTTCGATTTTGTGTAGTTCTTACTATTGAATACTTAAAAGTGTAGAAACATGTTATACAATAAATATCAAAGGTATGATGACAGTATTTATTCTAAGAGAAAGATATGTGTAAGGGGAAATATAAAATAAAAAAATCTGACACAAGCACTCTACTAAATTGTACAAGGAGAAATTATTTCGAGTCCCGTGTAAATTTGAGCTGTCCTCGTATAGATTGATTGCTATATACTAAAGTGTAAGACGTAGTTTTATCGATGAGTTTCAATATTTTTTCACGGAAGTTTTTTTTTTATAACTATACGATAGAATAGCGTCACCGATTTTTCACTGAATACCTTTTAGGTAGTTTTTTTTGTGTTTAAAGTGGAACACAATACATTAAGATAGTTCAAATGCTGAACCATCAGATGGCGTGAAAAGCTACGATCGATCTTACCTACCCTTTTCACTTTTTAGCTCTTCTGTAGAATTTTGTCCAAAGATTTCACGGCTTTCATATGCCACATCAGATACGCAAATTAAAATCTCCGTGCAGGTTGGAACTCCCAATACCGACGTTGAACATTTTATTTCTGACTAAACGTTGTTTAACTAGCAATGAGTTTTATCAACTGTTTTTGGATGAATCTAGCTCGGATTTATTTGTTTTATTGTTAGATTAAATCTAGTCCATTATTCCCGTTTTTATGTCGGAAAAAACTGAATTAAGAGTAATCGTAACTGTTTTGTTTTTTAAATTAAAATTTGGTTCACCTACTGAACCTGTTTTAGTCAAAATAAATCGTTCTAAATGTATTTATAGCTTTACTGAAATACTAATAAAATAATTCTTATGTTTCCGAGAAATATTTTTGAGGTTATAACTTAGAATTTTGAACTTGTAAATAAACCTGACTAATTTTAAGGTGTTTTTCCAAGAATAAAAAAACAAAAATTAGCTTTTTGTATGTACAGCCCGTTTGATTAAAAACGACAGTCATGAATAAGTTGGTTTTTTAAGGTGATTATTGTTAGGTAACGATGCTTATAATAACAAATAAAAGAATAAAATAATTAATGTTATTTATTAACAATTTATAAACAGGTTAACAAAAAGAAGCTATGACAACTGTCGAGGAACCGTAAAGAAACCGAACTGATGTCCTATAAAATAATGACAAGCTTTTTATATTACTAGTCCATACAAAGAGCGGGGCTCTGTAGGTTTTCGGAGAAAAAGATAGTAATGATGTCCTAAAAATCTCCAGAGCAGAAATCTTGTGGTAGGTCATTTAAGAGAAATTAGACAAAAGCAAAATCCTTTTTTTCTACGAAAATTAATAATGTGCAAACGTTTAAAATATTTTCAAAGAAATATTACGGTAGTTTAAAAGGAATTCATTGACAAAAGGCAAGACCTTTTTCCGTGAAGGTTTAGTTCTGTAGTTCCTGACTGGCGAAAAAAAGATTTATCAAATCACTCTTATCGTATATAAGATAAAAAATTATTTTTCCACGGCAGTTGATAGAGTTTACTGTCTCATTTAACATAACATATACCATAGCTGTTTCTTCACAAATAAACGTGTTACAGATCGAAGCAATTTCAATCAAACAGACTGTATGAGAAAATCTAATTTAAATAAAAGAATCGAGAATGTGCTAGAAATTATTACAAGTTTGTTCGACTTATTAGAAAAATTTCTAAATGTTTATAATTTAAAAATAGAAAATTTACTTAAAGATACCTACATCATATTATGGTTTATACAAGCGTTAACATCGACAGCTTTAATTTTTACAACGCAGAAATTCATGCAAATGATTGGAAATCATTAACAGTTTTCAAGTTTATTTCTTTACCTGATCGAGAACCGCACGATTGGTTTTCCAAACTGAAAGTGTTGATTAATTTATAGTTCTCCGATATTTATAGCGTTTGCAAATAAATTCGAATGTCGACGTTAAACAGATTTTTTTAATGCTCCTTCGAACAAAGAGACGCCGGAATTATTAAAAAACGGAACTGTTTTCCACCAATTATTAAGTTAACATTTCCTACTTTTTGTGTGGACGGCGTGGGTGTGTGGTTAAAGGGTTAAGGACTATTTGAATTATTGCCTGCTTGCGACCTGAATTTGATCCTAACTTTAGGGAACTTGGACTTAATTAAAGATTTGGTTACCCATCGTTTTTAGATGGTTATCGAGAGAACTTGTGTAAATTTTGTTAGAAATTAAATTGCATTTCTGAGAATGCGTAGGTAGAAACGAATATTGTAGGTTGTTTGAAATGCCAATAGTAATTACACTAATAAAAGTGATAATAAAATATTTGTATATTATTAAGATAAGTGAAGTAAATAAACAGAATCTGTAAAGATATCAATTGCACCAAATAGAAACAAATATTTTTCTAATTGGAATCCTTATATACAGGATGTTAATTAAATTATAACCTCTCAAGATCTTACAAACTTCGTTTATTCAAAAACGATGCATCCTATGAAAAAAAAAATACAAGAGAAACTTACATTGTCAAGAATAACAAAAGTTTTTACTTGTTTTAATTCTTTAACTCGTATATGTAAGTATTTTTCCAAACTTGTTTAGTTTTTGTCTTGTCTTAGATACATACCGGGTGCTGCATCGACGGACGCAACATAGGAAATCCCATGCTAATTTTGAAATGTTTAGATATTGGCTCCCCTAATTATTTTAGCACTAAACCTTATCTAGGTTTTTTGAAGGGCATTGCAAGATGATATACACTGAGCAATTTGAGCATTTTATGATAACTCAGTTAGAAGATACTTGAAGAAAGGTGTGTGCATAATGCATGTTATGTGCATAGTTCAGCAGCTATATCAAATAGGCCTGTAAATTTTTACACTCAACTATTTCTATTAATTATCTATGACAGTTTGACAATCAATTTAAATTTTAACTATGAATTATGCAACAACGGAGAAAATCGTCATAATTAAGTGGTATTATGCAGGGAACAGCATGCAGAAAGTAATTCTGATTTTGTT
This sequence comes from Ignelater luminosus, assembly GCA_011009095.1. Classification (NCBI taxonomy): domain Eukaryota; kingdom Metazoa; phylum Arthropoda; class Insecta; order Coleoptera; family Elateridae; genus Ignelater; species Ignelater luminosus. Next base: position 553,367 of record VTPC01090570.1, read on the forward strand.
AGCATTTAAATAATTGTGAATTATAAGTTAATAGCAATAAAGTTATTGATATTCGACGTTGCTGCTGTAGTATGCACATACACGCACATTTCTTTAAATATCTTCTAATTGAGTTATTATAAACTGCTGAAATTGCTCAGTGTATATCATCTTGCAATGCCCTTCAAAAAAGATACGAAAAGTTTAGTGGTAAAACAATTAGGGGAGCCAAAATCTAAACACTTCAAAATTAGCTTGGGATTTCCTATGTTGCGTCTGCCGATGCAGCACCCGGTATACATATATAACCAATAAGATTTGCCAAAAAGGTAGTACACGTTTTGTTATTAGAAGAAGATGGTGTAGAATAATTTTTACTCCAAAGCATAGGAAATTTGATTTCTATAAAATTCTCAATCTTCCAAACGATCAAATGCCAACTATGAACGTAAAAATATTCTTCGAATTTAGTTTAAGAAATTTCCATAAAGGCCTTTTCATTAATGTTTTGATCACTTTTAACGTTATATCAAAACAAAGTCAAAATTTTGTAAAACTTTTTGCAGGGAAGGCAAAAAGAGGCGATACAATTATGCTGATGCTGGTGGTATTTTGAACCATGAAGGCCCAATTTAAAAATACCTGAACTACGTAAAAATGTACCTATATTATAGTCTAACTTTTCAAAATGAATTTTATGCTCTTAGGATATTTAACTAGAGTTTGCAAGTAAACATATTACAGTTCGATGCATCGCTTTGAAGTCGACGTTTGTTGAAAGAGCAAACTAGAATGCGCTCAAACATACGGTATTCAAATTTGCTAACAGGGATTTTGAAGCACAAAGTCCAGTCCTCAAACTTAGTATGGAAAGCCATTTACTCTTTACTCTATTATTCGCAAAGCTGTATGAACTTAGATTTTGACATCTTTTTTAGAACGTAAAAATTAGCCACTTCAATATTGTTGACCAGTTTAGTTCTATTATCTTTAGGGCACTTCAGATAACTTAATGAGTCACTTACAAAGAAAATTTTTCATGGAAGTTCTTCTATTCTCATATTAAAATGTGTGCATACATTAATTTACTTTACAGTGTACATAAAGAAATAAATACTTTTTGTAAAAATCAAAATACTATAATTGCAGGTTAAATTTTAATTGCACCGGTCTAGCCTCGGCTAGTGGCCTTGATCTTAGACGTTTTGTTATTAAAAAATTATTAAATAATGACCGTCTAGCCTGTCAGTTTCATCAACCTAGTGACCACTATTTAATAAATAAAAACCAACACATCTATTTCTTTACCTTTTTTTAGAAAAATAATTTAGAATTACCGACTTTCTTAAAAATATGATAATTGATGAGATCCAGAAATTGTTAAAAATCCCAAACCAACTAACTCTGGGGCATGAAGCATGAATCCATAATAGTTTACAGTAATTGTTTTTCTCTAGACGTTAAGTCAGTGAAGCCACTGCCTTAGAACTCCCACTTTTATTTCTAAAAGACAAACTTGTATAAAACTGAATTTCCTTTGTCTAAAACTCTAGATCATCGTAGACCGATTTATTCTCGCAAGAAGGTAATCCACATCAAGTCTTCTTTAAATATCGTTAGATGGAATCCTTGTGTTTGTTTTCAGTGCAGTGTAGGTATATGAAGAAATTACTTGTTATTCTTTCGCCAAAGAATTCATGACCAATTTATCCCGACTGTTGAGAATGGCTTTCTTCTCTATTTGCTATTCAGCCTTTTGGAAGAGAAACGTCAATACATTTTCAATGATTTTTGTATTGGATCGTCTAGCTCTAAAGTGGACATGTGTTTTGATCTCGTTGATATTCATCATTTAATAAAACTGCAGTAAAAGATCTCCAACAAGCTATATCTTCAAATCTTTGGACCTGTATAGTCCTCGGCGTGCTCAAGGTGCTATTCCAACTCTTCAGACTTTTCGAAACTACCGGGTCTTTTTGGTTCAGTTTGACTTTTATGATTCAATTGGGCTTGTTGAGTAAGCAAAATTGTTAGAAGTGATAAAGTTTTTCTTAATCTGAATGAAACTGCCGTACTTGTCTTAGTCTATAAAACATGCATTAATTACTTTTCGATTCTTTTCAGACTAATAGTTAAATTTAAAAAAAAATAATTATTTCATTTCAATGCTTCTCCTTCTATCTGCACAACCTGTTTCATTCTGGGAACAAACGCGTGACACGCGGCACGCACTATATCAAAATGGTAATATAGGTAGCGACTTCTATGATTAAGAGAAATTTCTAGTATCGCGATTTGATATACCATGTCCAATTTGAACCGTCCCAAGTTTGGGATCAAGATTGACGATTACTTTCTCAAACAAGAGTTTTTTTTTTAAATAACGAGAGGAACTCAAGAACCGCAAACAAGTTAGATTCAATATTTAACACGAAAACTATCTCACAGTCAAGTATAAAAATGTTGTGAATGTTTGAAATCAATCAACAATAAATAAAAAAGATGCAGGGGTGTGTAGATGAAAGATGAGTCGCATCGTATTTTAACTTCTAAATTAATTTTAAGTTATTGAAGTTAATTTATGTTCAAATAAATTGATGCAGATATGTTTCAAAGTTTGAAGTCCTAATAAGGTGATTATAAAGTCGAAACATAACTAAAGCAGTCATGTATGTTGAAGAGCATATAGTCCAACTACAAGTAAAATTGTCAAGACGAAGATTCTTTTTTTAGTATTATGCGATTATCATTATCATAGTGTTTTAATAAATCTCATTACTTATTAATAAATATATGCAAGTTAATGCAACTAAAGTAAACAAGTCAAAAAATAAAACCAGTAGGCATTACTGCAGTAGCAAGTTTTATGTTTTTTTTTGGAATTTATATTAAATGTAGCAAATACATAAAAATTCAACATTAAATTAAAATTAAAAGCCAAAAGCGTTTTATCTGTTTTACTTTTTTAAATATATCCCAACGAAAATTAATTTACTTTACAAAACAAACAGACAATATTTGCAGTACGAGCTATTGACTATGTTATTGAACAATATTTATAAATTCAATTAATTATAAAGTTTTTTATTTACATAACGACGCAATTAAATAAACAACAAAATCCATGTAAAATTTTAAAACTTGAAAATTATATTAATGTTGGAATTTTATTTACAGATGCGGGTCCGGAAAGCTAACAGCCAGAAATGGGTGTCTTTATGTATTTATTTCTCTCTACTTTAATTGTATTTTCGTACGCAGTAAATCCTAATGAAGAAAATGACTTAGGTAAGTTTTTCTAGTTGTTTCTCTTTAGCTTATTGATAGTAAAAATTGCATGAAATATAAATGCATAAAACTAAACAAATTGTTGTATAACCTTGGAAGTTTCAAGTGTAAAGCTGCAAATCATAAATAAACCTCATACAGAATGTATAAGTAGTAATGAAAAATAAAATGTATGAATGAATTTTTACTATAACTAAATAAAAAATCAAAACATACTAAAATGTAAAAATTAATTTTTACTTTTTCCCATCACCTGTTGGATCAGTAGCGATTAGCAACTTTTTATAACAGTAAAATAGCGTTGTTGTAATATAAAGGGTAGAGAAGATTGGCCGATGTTTAATAGTCAAAACTAACCCTCTCAAGTTTTTGATCTGCCCTAGAAAGCTTAATCAAAATAAATGTTGTTTCTTGACGAGAGTACTTAATGGTTCACTACCAATGGATTGAACAACTATCTTGAGGTTTTCCCAAATCAGTACTTCTTTCGTCATAACCTATCATTGTTTTCTGTGCAGCTTGCTTCTGTTAAATGCACATATTCATTTCTTCTAGAGCTTAGTACTTAGAAACTGTTTATCAAATTTAGCATTAACAGGAATCAATTAAAAATGAAGTTCCGTTACGTAAATCAGTGGTGTCTTGCGGTTGTTTCCTTCAGCAACAGGGTTTCAATCAGAAATTCTTCATCATTCAATGTAATGATTGCAGAAATACATTTAACGTTTGCTTTGTTTCGCTGTTGTTACGATCTTGTGTTTGGTTTATTAAAATCGAACATTAACTAAATGAAACACTACAGTTTGCTTCGCTTTTTTTTTAATAGTACACCCTGTATATGCAAATTGTATTTATTAAAGTAATTTCGAAACAACTCGGTTATTATTACGACATGTAACTTGAAACAACTGTTTATTAAAATAAATTAAGTAATATACCGCAAAGGTTGTGATCTTATTGGTTTACATGTTAATTGTGTTATGCAATATTTTATGCTTTCCCTACCGCAAAACCATTTTGCAAGTATTTCTAGTCATTAAATTGTTAACTAATAAATTGATTTAACAAATCTTAATTTTTTTTAGGAACAGGACAAACAACATCACAATCACCAGATATAGAAATAAATAATCAAGACGACGATGACAATCATGATACAATAGAAAAACCAGGTTTTGGTGAGCCACAGCGGGAAAGAGCGCCATATTTCACAAATTTGAAAAAAATGTCTAAAATCCATGTAAAACCTGCTGGTAACATGATCAGTTTAAAATGTAAAGCAGGAGGATATCCAACACCTAATGTAACTTGGTATAAAAATAACGAAGTACCTACAAGACATTTAGGGAGCGTCCGATACGGACAGTGGTCTTTGACTTTAGAAGATCTCGTTACAGATGATTCTGGAACGTACAGATGTGTCGTTTGTAATGCTTTAGGGTGCATTGATTTTAATTACACAGTTGATGTCGTTGGTAAGTATGACTTATAACGTGCGTTTAAAAAAGAAAATTTAATAGCATTTTCAAATTTAAAACAGAAAGGTTTCCATCAAAACCTTATATTAAAGATGGATACCCACAGAATAAGACTGTGTTAGTAAATTCAACTACAGCACTAGAATGTCCTCAAATGATTGCTGATCTTGAACCGTTTTTACAGTGGATAAAGCCCACCAATTTCTCTATAGATTTTCCTAATAGTAATGATACTGCTCCTAAAGGAACAATAGTACAGGTACCATAGAAATATTTATTGGATATAAGGTGGCTTTTTGGTGGAGGGTTTTATAAATTTCAAAACAATGATGTTTGTACTTTCAAATGGTTTTTTTGGGTCTTTCTTTGATGTTGTTGGTTTTGTTGGTGGAGGGTCTCTACGCTTCATTACATACCATGCACCTCTTGTTGAATAAATAAATGTTATTAAATAAATAAATTTTTTGTTACACATGTTTTTCTTCCTAGCAGCTTTTGTGTTTCTAATTTAAATTTTCATTTTATTCAAAAGGTTTAATTTTACAGTTTCTCGAATAATAGCACATAGAAAGTTGGAAACAATTGACATTGTGGTTATTGTAACTAATTCAGAGTTTCAATTACAATTTCCCAATATAGCTGTTACCAACAGAAATAGAATAGCAATAAAAGCATAATCCAAGGCTTGAATATTTATGTTGATAAAAACTGGGCAACAGGATTTAATGTTTGGGATAAATTGTATTTTAATTAAATATAAAGTTCTCACAACCATTCTATTTTTAATTTCATAGGTTTCATAGGATATCATATATCTTTAGTAAAATAACCCTGAGTTATGGTAAATGTATTTCTGTTAAATATTTCACGATAATCTAATTTGACTAACAATGTGTGGGTCAGTTGAAATGGAAATACAAGTTGGAGAGTTTAATTTTGTTTGATTGCATTGAATGACTCACAGGAATGATTGTCTTTTTTCTTAAGTTTTTCTGTGAATGTAAATTGATTCTTTTTTGTTTTAGGGATACCACAAGAGTAATTTGTTGCTCTCATCAAGTATAATTTATCAATGTGTTGGCTATTTGTGACTAACACTAGTTAATAAATCAATTTCCACATTTGCAAACTATGAATAAAAGGATTCTTTGATTTAATTCTAAAATTGGTTTTAGAATCGAGTTGACTTGAGGCGGTCTTATCTATTTTAATTATTTCACCTAATCTTCATATTATCCGTAATCATATTTTTATAGGATAAAACTATCGGCTGTGATTAAAATTATCAATCATGACAAGATAATGCTCTATAAATTTGTCTATATAACTACATTTTATAAACCGATCAATAGGTAATTGTACCAACTTCAGAAATTCGGGAAAAACATTCCCGTGTCTCTAATTTAAGTTTTTGGTTCGCTTTTCCAATACAAAACAATGAAAAAGGTTTCTATTAGTTTGACGATTTTTACTAAGGAAGAAAGAAGAAAGAAAGATCTTCCTATACAAAACCACTTGTTCTAATGATTTCTTTATTTGCTTGATATTTTTGGTGAAAATACAAATCTTACATTACAAGTTTTGTTGATGTCCAACAGAAAATTATTTGTGTTGTCTAGGAAAAATCTCTAGTTTTCATTTTATTAATCCTGTATAGTTTTGTTTCGCATTTATAAGCATAAAGCTACTGTGATTGCAACTTTTCTACGTTATACTATTAATCATACAGGGTGTTTCAGTCTAGTATTGTAATAATGATTTAAAAAATTTTTATTTCAGTTATTTTTAATTTCTATTAACATCAAAAGATTTAATTTTTTTATATTAACAATAATATATGTGGTGTTATTATGTTCCTTCTTTAATTTTAGAGCGGTATCACAACAGGCCTATTCTAACAGAACCTCCTCAAAACAAAACCGTTGTTGTTGGCAGTAATGTCAACTTCAGTTGCACGTTTGTATCTGATTTAAATCCTCATATTTACTGGGTGAACGGGATTCCCGGAAATGGTACTCTTAAGGTACTTATCATTTCTAACATTATATAATTGTTTGTTTTATAGACCTAGCAGAATTTGTATAACTATTAGAGCTAGTATTTATAAACATTAAGAATTGAAGCCAATTATGCATTAATTTACAATGAAGAATGTATAAATTACATTTATCTACATTATTTGTGTACCATACAGGAGAACTGAATCGATTAAAGTAACATATTCTACTGGGTTGTTGAGAAAAATTTTAAATCTAAAATACCTACTGTATTAATTCGATGGCGTTCAGGGGAACGAAAAAAAATTAATTCTAATTATGCTCTTAACACAATACAGGAGTATAACCCTCAAATAGTCCACACACGGATTAGTTAGATAGTTAGAAATCATTAATGCACCTACTAGTGTACTACATTCTGGAATAGAAAGATATAGACCGTTCAAGTGTATGTCTACCTTAAACATACGAGCATCATCAAGCTTAAATGTTCCAAAACATTATGGCTCTTACACCATTATTCTGAGAAGCGTAAAGTGCACGTCCTCAAGTCGAATATCCTGGAAGGAATGCAAGACTGTATTAAGGGGGGTTAAAATAATTATTGAAAATTCCAAATTAATACGAAATAAAGTTTTACAGAATGTTACTTTTATAGACCCAACAGCATTCTGCAATCATTAAATGTTGTACGGTGTTAACTAGATATGCAGCCATAATGACAAATAAGATTAGATTTGATGGGCGAAACTTATACTACTCAATAAAACCTGAATAAAAACTACTTTCAAACTCATAATCAACACAATGAAGGAACTGCAAAGAAATTTTTTTCGAAAGGCTCTGTCGAAGTCCAACATTTGGAAGAGTGAAAACTACTTCAAATTAATATTCTTACTAAACTATTCCATTCTGATATTTCTTGATGGTAGTGGAGAAGACCACCTTCTGAGAACAAAATTGAGAAAGGGAAAATGTGTCTTGGTATCGTCATATTGACTTCAATCAAACAGGTATAGCGCAAGTAATTTAGAAAGAAACAAACAGCTTTCAGAAATTCAAGCATAAAAGAAGTTGTCAAAACTGCGAATAGGATTATGCCAAGAAGCCAATCATTAACTAAAAATATTAAAAGCAAAACCATTCGATATAAGCAGCTATGACGAATTTGAATGAAAATATAGACAATCTAATGGTACAGTTCTACATTACAAACGTTTTTTGAACGAATTGTCTAACTAATTAATCAAGTAGAAAAATATAGGGAAGATATGGGTTTGTTTGTCCAAAACTGTCCTTGAACCCATAGTTTGGAGCTTGAACACGAAACGCTTGAATCGTAATAGACCACTCGATTCCATATGATCAAAACGTAAAAATACGACAAAATAAAATAATAACAAAAAAAGAGACTTTTAGGAAGATACATGCCATACGAATATCTCTGATACCCACAAATTGATTCTCTTTTGTTTTCGAATGCGTCGAGTTTAATGATGGAGCGCAAAAAATGTTTAGTGGATACCGCCTTGTTGCCCACTGAATTAGTGCATCTAAGCAATTTATGATAATTACTTTTCCGATAATAATCTCTCGTTACTGATTTAGGACTGAAACCGGCCCTGACGTTTAAATGTTCCTGAAGGACTGTTTTTAATTTTCTCTCAAACTGTGTTTTGAACAAAGCTAACTAGATGTTTTATTATTGATAGTAACTTTTGGAAATTTGGTTTGCTTCACAGAAAAGCTAAATGTTGTTAAAATGCCTCCCAATTAGTTTATAATTTACTTTCTACATTTCTAGTAATAAACGCTACGTTTGTAGACTACGAAACGTCCTATATAATTCCGTTTTAATTTGAGATACACGTTTACAATAAAGGTTTCCTCTCAAGGACGATCTATTATGTTTAAATATAAACTTGTAGAAGCTTAAAAGATTAAGTCTAATTTTCTGGTTTTGTTTGGAAATGTTCTTCCACGCAAATTTAGATATCTGAGGGTAGAAACATAATGCTGAAAAGACAGAAATTATATATTGTACAAACGTTTAAATTGTATTATTTCGCACCGTATGTCTAATCTTGTATTTGCGTCAGACAAATAAGGTCCCCTACATTTGAGCATTTGAGAAATATTGCGGTTTCAACTTTCTGCATATACAGAAAATTTGCTGGCTAATGATCCAAACTGAGTTCGTTGTTTATTTAAGATGTTTATCGAAATAGACTGGAATGATACTAATAAAAACTAATTTTAAATTTCCTGTTTAATTTTAGTTTTAATGAAAGATCGTATTTTTGAGCTATAATATCTCGCTCGATAAGTAGTATTACTTTAAATACTGGAGTCAGTAATCAAGATTCGGATAAATGTCTTTTGTGCTTTAAGCTTATTTTCATTATTCATCAAAAAATTATTTTATGTTGGATATTCATTGTAGCGGTAAATTACTCTTTGACTGTAAAGTTAACTTTGCTGTCTCGACAACTTAATATTATTTAAAATTTAAAATTTTGACTTTTCATTAATTTATTCGCATCTGGGGATGTCAGTAAAATGTAATAAACAAAAGGTAGAAATGCGAATGTGAATTTTGCTTTTGTATTCTTGGTTTGATTTTTAAATGTTTTTGAATTCGGTTTTAAGAGCATGTATTAAAAGTGAAAATCCCTTTTACATTCATGTTCAGTGATGGTTTAATGAAACCTATGCCCATAGGCACATAGATATAAACCAACAGAGCGTCTCTTTTATAATATGTATAACCCATTTTTCCTCGATACGATATTTTTTTTTATTTAAAATCTGACTTACGTAATCCATTATTTTATTAACCACATAATAACGAAAATAATCCTTAAAGATTCTAAACTAAATATTTTATTTTAGCAATCGTCACTTTATCTTGTCACTTTTGCTATAGGAAATTATCATCGCCTTATAGTTCATCATCCTTACCAATAGAAAAATAATCACAACCTTGTCAATGACTGAAGACCATCTTGATTAGCACCTCGATTACGTCAAAGCAGGAAGTAAAATCTCATTTGAAACTAGCATAAACTTCGATCATGTATAAACATAAATAATGAAATAGTTAATGTCAGTTATATAGGTAATGAGAATACTGACTTGACGAAAACAAAAAATAAAAATTGAAAAACAGGAAAACATGAGTTTGTTAATTTTTCTTTCCTAGCACACCTATAAAGCTTGGCATTTCAATTTAGAGACACTTTATGACTCTCTACATAGTGTTCAGTTATGCATACTTTATGATTTATTAACAGATTGAGAAACACTAAAGGACAGGAAAACAACTATTTCAATTGCTACTTCACTACGGAAGTTACTGGAAAATTGTGTATTAAAAGATATGACGGCCACATCATAAAGACACTACAGTATCAAAAGCGGGGTTGCCAAAAATGTTTCTAGATTTATGGTCTTGGAATCTACAAATTGACTTGGCTATTGCGAAAGTCTTACGAGACATTATAAAAGTAACTATTTGATAAAATTCATAGATTGGCTAAATCAAAACAGACTTGATTAGCACGAAAAGAACAAATTTAGGTCAACCAAGATAAAAAGGAATATTATCTAAAAAAAAGTTTTATCCAAGAAGAATGACATTAGTCTTTATACCCTTCATACATTTGAACACGTCTTCTTTATCTAAATATGATTCTATAAAAAGGCCATTGAGCCAGTGAAATATTTCTTGGATGTCGTGGGAAACTTTATACACTGGGATCACAAAGGAAAAGTCATGTGCAAGTCAAAGAAAATAATGGGCAAATAATTTTTATTTTCAAAAATCCATCTGAAATGTTTCAGATACAACTACAAATTCTGCTAAGTCAATTCATTAATTTTCTTTTAATATCAGGAGATAACCCATCTGAAGTTGATAGATGGGATATCTTTTATGTTTTTAACTTTTACATCTAATTCATTGTAATTTTTTGTTGTAATATTTCCATAAATTCATTAAAGGTGTTTGACTAATACCTTGATGTGTTTGTAAATAATAATAATAACACTGATAACATTGGATTAAAGTTTTTAAATGTTCCTATTGAATAGAATCATGGGAAAAATGTTTTATACATATGAGGATTGTGTAGCCCAGTGAGTTGTCAACAATACTACATATTTAATACATAAAAAGCGTTTTTTTATTATCTTGTATATAGCGAGTAGATCTACACTTAATTTGCATACTTTGTGCACAATCCTTGTATGGTATTCTAATATAGCATGCACTTTCAGTTTTTTGACGCTTTGTGTTACGTAACCTACATGGATGTCAGAAAACCTTTTTGTTTATGTGATATAAAACGTAGGTATATTTTTATTTATTTAAACAGACTAGTGCCACATCACAAACTCCTGAAATACTGGAATTACATAATGTTACATATGAATCTGAAGGATGGTACACTTGCGTAGCTGCTAATAGTCTAGGAGTGACTAGTGCAAGTGCTTACTTAAGAGTTGTCGACAGTAAGTGAAAAGGAAGTGTATAAAACTGCTTTCTAAACAATAGCATATTTTAGCTCTTGAAGAAGGATCACAACCACAATCTATGTTACTGGTTGGTTTAGCGGGAATTATAACTGTGTTTACAATATGCGGTATTATTGCGGTTGTTGTTATTTTGAGGAAACTCAAACAGTAAGTTAAATAAGCTAAAATATGCATGCTGACTTTTTACGTTATTTTCTTCTAATCTAATAACACTTATAGTAGGGTTGATCTTTTTATTGAAAAAGACTAATTTATGCATTCTAAGGACATGTTATTTTCTATCTGCATCAAATTCACGGAAAGATTGTTTTTATAACCTCCCTGAAATGAACTTTTTGCAAATTTTTATCACAGAGTCAAAGAAGGTGATTGTAAGTTCGCTGGTCACTTTACAACGTTTTTATCTCTGAAGATGCGGCAAAAATCTAAAGGAAAAGTTGTTTGGTGTCTCTTGATTATAACTTTGAATAAGAAGAAAGAACTTCAATGTTTACTATTTTTGTACAGTAATAGTTTACTTTTATTTTTCAAATGCAACACGCTATATGCTTCTTGCATGCTTAAATACAAAAGAGTTACAGGCTGGTTAACGAAATTACAATCACCCTGTATACCAGGCCTTTTAAAAGATTAACCCTAGATTATTTTGATTATTTATATTCTCGTATAAAAGTTCTTTTTTATTTATTATTCTTTATAATTTTGCTTATGGTATAATAACTCCTATTTATTATAATTAGAGTATATAAGAGAAAGAGACAGAGTATTTATTGTTATGTGCTAGCTATTAATTGCTTCAAAAACTGTACTAGTTTTATAAGTTGCTAGATAGAAGTTTTCTAAAAGAATAGTAATTATGGTTCATTCTAAATCGTTTGAAATAAGCAAGTAAAGAGAAACTATAGAAAAGGTCAGTAAATTGCCTTTTAAACAAGTTTTCTAGTCAATTTTTGTAGGCATAGCAAAGGTGTTCTATATGATTGTTATGCTCACCTACCATTATTATATTTAAATCTGGAAGGGCTGATTTTGATTAAGTTTGAAATGAGCATTCCAATTTCTGAAACAATCTAGCTTTGGAAAATCTAAGTTCCTGCAACTTGACTAGAACTGAACCAACTCTGATTGTATCCACATTTATAAAACAGAAAATTATATTAAAACGCGAATTGTTTTTGTTGGAAATGTATACAAAAAGTATATCAAAGCAAGTGATCAAATTCTCTTTTATTTGCCGAAATTCCGTATCTCACAAATAGGAAATTAAATCTAAATAATATTTGCTTCATTAAAAACGATAGAAGAGATGCTGCTATCAGCAATCTATTTGTATTTTTCTTTACGGAAATGCTGTATGTTTGGAGATGTATTTGTTTTATCACTGTTATACCATGGGCAACTCCATGCTAAATGATGGTAACACAATTTTATGAAACTACTTCTTATCAAAGTATAACACTTACTGTTCCAATTTCTGGTCATGGGCCTGAAATACAAACAAGAAGAGATGAATAATATTCTATCATGGAAATCTTGGTAGGGATATATAAATCAATCAAATGATGTATTTGAAAACCTAGCAAAAATATCTGCACTTGAATTGCAAATTCATACCCTAAAAAGTACTTTAAGAATTGAAACTCATTATCTGTGATCTATCTGTTCTTGTTAGTATGAAAAATATGTGTAATGGAAGTGGCCTCTTTTACATTTCAATAAATGAAGTGTTTTGTCCCAAAAGAATGCGGTATTGTGGATTTTTACCTTTTAACCTTCAGAAATAAAAAATCTTACCAGACTTAAATTTCAAACCGAGGCTGATTTAGCTTGATCAAAATTTTTTGAGTTGGGTGAACACAGGTATAGTGTCAAATGAAATAAAAATTTGGAAGTATCTTGACTTTAGACCTCTAGTATTTAATAAAGGCCTAAGCAAAGTCTGATAACAGAATTCCCAGTTTGTGCTCAGCAGATACTGTATATACTTTCTCTTCCTTACTCAATAATATTGTTTTGTTTTTCAATACTATACATAATTTCTATTTTAGAGAGAAGATGAAAAAATTACTAGCTATAGAAACTGCACGCGCTGCTGTAGTTACACAATGGACCAAAAAAGTTATTGTTGAAAAATTGCAAAATAATTCATCAAATGCTACTGAACCACTTGTAAGTAATCTTATGGTTTTACTCAATCTAAGCGTTTGCAGTTGTCCTGCAATTTATCTGATGCAAAAACTATGTAGTTTTACCAAATTAACAGTACACCCCCATGTTCATATAAAATCAATGCTGTACATGATTAGCAACAAGATTTCATTTCAGTAGGATCAATGTCTAATCAATTCCATTGTTTCAGTTAATGCCTGTTGTAAAAATTGAAAAACAAAAAACTCAGAGCAATAATGCACATGACATAATTTCTGAATATGAGTTACCCATGGATTCCGAATGGGAAATTCCCAGAGAATTATTATGTTTGGGCAAAACACTTGGAGAAGGAGCTTTTGGAAAAGTTGTTAAAGCAGATGCTATTAGTTTGTTGAAACCAGGTGTTAATACTATAGTTGCTGTTAAAATGTTAAAAGGTATGAATTGTTTTGTCATTATTTTTAATACGAGTCAGTTTTTTGGAAACATAATTTTGCTTTTAATTCGTAAATTCCATGGTCTGTCAAAATTCCTAAGTGTAAATATTCAAAATTATGAACCAACATATTAGGTAAAATTTACAATTTGGCGTAATGACAAGAATTCATTTTTGATTCAGACATTGGTTTTTCTTTCACAGAAGGGCACACTGATAATGAAATGATGGATTTAGTATCTGAAATGGAAATGATGAAAATGATCGGAAAGCACATAAATATAATAAATCTTCTGGGTTGTTGCACACAAAATGGGCCTTTATATGTTGTTGTTGAATATGCTCCATATGGAAACTTAAGAGATTTCCTAAGGCAACATAGACCATCATCTGGTTATGAACCCGCTATTGGAATTGTGGAAAAAGAAAAGAAAACCCTAACACAAAAAGATCTGGTGTCATTTGCATACCAGGTTGCAAAAGGAATGGAATATTTGGCTTCAAGAAGGGTAAGTATAGAGAATTATTAAGATGTAATTTATTATAATTCTAAATCTTTTTAGTGTATTCATCGAGATTTAGCTGCAAGAAACGTGCTCGTAAGCGACGATTTCATTTTGAAAATTGCAGATTTTGGTTTAGCTAGAGATGTACATTGTAGTGATTATTATAGAAAAACTACTGATGGTAGATTACCAATAAAATGGATGGCTCCTGAAGCACTATTTCATCGTGTATATACAACCCAATCAGATGTATGGTCATATGGAATTTTGTTATGGGAAATCATGACGCTTGGAGGTAAACATTAATAAAAAATTATCCAGATTTAATCTTTATGTTCGTTTATTTGATGTGTTTCAGGTACACCTTATCCTTCTGTTCCAAGTGTAGAAAAACTGTTTCAACTTTTACGAAATGGTCATCGAATGGAAAAACCTCCATGTTGCTCCCTAGAGATATATCTTCTAATGCGAGATTGTTGGAGCTACCAACCAAATGAACGTCCTATATTTTCAGAGTTAGTAGAAGACTTGGACAGGATTTTGACAATAACTGCAAATGAAGAGTACCTGGATTTGGGACTTCCCCAACTTGATACCCCACCATCAAGTCAAGAATCTAGTGGAGATGAAGCTCCTTTTCCCTTCTAATTATAAACTAGTCAGTAATATATATAAAGTACCTCAGGTTGAAACTTCGAATGCACACTTAAATAACTAAATGAGTGTTTTTGTGACAAAGAAAGTGAGGTACCTAACTAATAGACTATTTACTCTATAAGGTATTAACTATTATAAAAATAAAATGATGTACAACTCAATTTAATATACAGTATTAAATGATTTAATTGTCATGACCAGAAAACAAACGGAAGCGTGTGCGTGTGTGTGTTGCATTATGTTTTAGTGTAAACTAAGATACTCTATGAGAATGAGCGCAAATATTAAAAAGCGTTGAACTGAAGAGAATTTTGGTAGTATTTTTATAATAGGTTTTGAGGATTTTCTATTGTGGAGACTTTTCATATAAAATAAGAATTGCAATATTAGGTCAGTACAGGGTACCTTGTAATTTCTATACGTCTATCTTAAAGAAATAAAAACAATTTGATGCTCAATTTTTATTTGCATTTACAATAGCGCAGCTTTAGGTGTTTTTTAGTAATAAGTTGTACTAAACATTTAAAATATTTTTAACAATGATAATAGAGCAGTGATAACAGTAGTGATAATATATGTGAAATATTTTGGTTAACCAAATTGTTTATATATTGTTACCAAAGTATTGTATAATAAAATTATAATGCAATTTTATAATTATCAAATAAAAAATTACCTTAGTGGCATATAATGTGTAGTACATATAGAATGGGAGTGTTGATAGCTACAAATATACTTTAAATATTATGGAAACAAAGGGTTAAGAAAATCTTGTAATAGATACTAAAAGGAACGTTAAGTTTGTTTTGTGAATTAGGAAAGAGTGATATGACTGTACCATGTGCTCTTTTCTACAGGTCTGATGTATAGTATTCAAATGAAATAATGACTGATTCTTTGCTAGATTATAGAAGCAGGTCCATTATGGTTCATTTCCTTTTGGGAAAACTTACTAATGCTAATGCTCTTACTTGCAAGAAAACAAATACAAAAAAGGCCATTGAAAATTTTTAAGATTCTATTGGAGATATATACAATTTGGCTTAACTTTACCATTGATAATAAGTATAGAGTGAAAAATATTTTGTTTTAGAGTGAAGTACTTTTTTCTTGCAAGTTATCTATAGAAGAAGCATGCATATAGCAATATGAGCAATAATTTGGTCAATATTTGTCAAGATAATTATGAACTACGTTAGTTTATTGTATATAATAATGTAAAACTAACCTTCTTTGTCAGAATTTGGCATTTTGTGTGAAGGTAGATGTGTAATGTATTTTTATATATGTAATTGTTTTAATTTCTTTATTTCAGTATTTTCGTACAACTTGTAACATATAAGAACTTGGTCCATTGTGTAATTTTTAAATAAAATAATATTTACGCTGATTAAATTTATTGTGGACTTTACTGTTAATTGTATGCATATCAAGTCAACAACGTTTCGGCCACCATAGTTGAATGGTTATGGTAAGTATCTCAACTATAGAATTTCCTTGTTGTTTTAAAGATGGTATTAATAATAGTAAAATTTGTCTTTGGTCATGTTGAATTTTAAAAGGTTATGTCAGATAGTTGTAGCCTTTCACTATTTTCTGTAAGAGCTCATTGTATAGTAAGGTCTTAAACAGATATACCTAAATATGGTTCCCGCATCATTTTAAACTAAAAATCTTACTGAAGCTTTATTATAGCTTCCATATCTTTTCAGAATTCTGGATTATTTTAAAATCTTATTTTTCTTGTCTTTTGATAAACCTTCTGTCTTTGGTCAACATCTGGAGAGAAGTTAAACTTTTTGCAACTAATTTTCTCGTCTTGTTATTTCAAAGTATTATTTATTATCTGTGCCATGGCTTTCTTCTACAGACAACTTTTTTCTGTCCTATTTCTAATCTAATAACAAAAAGGCAAGTGACTTGTACATTACTGAAGCAGTAATGAAGATTTAATACTATTTTGATGACTCGCAACTTACACAGAAATAGTGATTCTGAATTGGTCTTTTTAAACAAGCCTGACTGTAACCATTTAATACCTGTCATCTTGTGAATTGTCATCTTTTGTCTATATTTAATACAGGATATCTCATACTAAGAGGTTTCAGATTTCTTTTCAAATTAAAGTGCCTGCATTGGTTTATTCAGGATGGCGCTAGTTTTTAAGTAGCCTGTACTGGGTCACTATGTACTGGTTCTTTGTCTGGGCTTTCTTCTTTTATTATGCTCCAAATTGAGAACAATTCCAATTCTGCTATTAATTTTACAGTATGTATAACTCTAGACATTGAAAATCTTTCGGGACCGCTATTCAGTGGTACCAAAATCAAGTATTTGTCATCATTTTAATATTCCTACTCTTTTATTACGGAGATGTTTGGCTTTACAGCAATCTGGAAATACCAATATACTGATTTTCAAACTAACATACCTAATTTAAACTTCGCATCTTATACGGTTTAGGAGATTTTTTTTAGTATACTGACTTAAAAAACAATTTGGATTTAGTTGAACTGTCTAAAAAATCAGATTTTGTATTTGAGTCGAAAAATTATAAATAAATGCGATCCCATAAAAATGAGACTACATTGTTTTTCATTCAACGATGTATTTGCATGCACTAATCTTTCTACAGTCTTATTTAGCTTTGTTACTGTATGGTACCAAATAAAATCAGTTAACACTGGAAGGAAATTTTTAAAAATCAAAGCTGGCGATGCTCAAAGTCGGAATACCATTGCTTTGATTTTGAGTAACACATAGAACTGCAAGTCTTAAGTTCGTTTACCAGGTTTGTCCAATTGGTACATTTCTGCAGAATTCTGCAAATCCATTGCCAGTTTCAAAATCATAATCATCGATCAAAAGTTTTTCTTTTCTTATGTCAAAAGGAATGGTTTAATAGTGAATCTGTTGTGTTTGTATCCAGAAGATTATAATTTAAATGACTGGGCCAACTATTCTTAATAGTTGAGCACAGACTCAGTGATTTATTCCCAGGAATGACGGATGCAAATAAGAGATTTAGTAAAAACAGATGTGGCAACCACGCAAACACTGTTTACTTGGATGAATCTAAATAACTGTTTACATCATAATTCATCTGTTACATTTTGACATTTGTGGTTAGCTGGCGTTAAACATACATTTTGTAATTTGAGTTATTCTTGCACCTTTGCTGTTTGGTGTTGAGTTTTTCCTTAATTATTTTCTATTCCGTTTCCGTTGTTTGTGTTATTGTTGTTTGTTGACTTTTTGTTTTTGTTAAAATTTTTATTCCATTCTGTTTCTGTTTACTGACTTGCAGTTCCCGTTTTTTTTCTGGTATGTATTTATTCTAGTTTCTGTATTTCAGTTGTATAGTTTAGTTTTTCTTTAGTTTTGTCATGGAGTATGCAATACATGAGTATACCGACATGATTCTGTTTCTTGGGCAATGTAATGGAAATTACAGTGAAACTGCCAGACTTTATGCAGAACGTTTTCCAAATAGACGCCATCCAAGTCATAACACCAACGCTTAGAGAATTTGGAAATATTATGCCAATTCATAATTTAAACAGAGGTAGGCCGCGAGCAGTCAGAAATCCCGATTTAGAAGAAGACGTTCTAAATATTGCAGAAAACAATCCCAGCACCAGCGTTCGTGCTATTTCTCGAGTTGAGTCTGCTTCAAAAACAACTGTCCACAAAATCCTAAAAGAAGATGGGCTTCATCCCTATCACAAGACTCGAGTTCAGCATTTGATGGAAGCAGATTTTGAAAAACGTGTGACCTTTTGCGAATGGCTCCTAGACCAACACAGAAGAAACCCTGCTTTTGTAAGTACAATGTGCTGTGGACGGATGAGGCTACCTTTACAAGAAATGGTATTTTTAATGTTCATAACGAACACATCTGGGCACATGAAAATCCTCACGTCTTTCAGGAAAGCAATTTTTAAGCTCGCTTTTGGGTAAACGTATGGGCTGGGATAGTAGGAAATAAAACGGTTGGTCCTTTTATACTACCTAACAGGTTAACTGCTGAAAACTACCTATTTTTTTTTTAAATAACGATTTGTATAATCTGCTGGATGATGTTCCTTTGTTGATCCGTCGGGATATGTGGGTGCAGCAAGATGGTGCACCATCTCATTATGCTGCTAGAGTTCGACGATGGTTTAACGAGAACTATCCGCAAAAGTGGAAAGCCCGAACTTAACGCCTTTAGACTTCTTCTCGTGGGGACCTTTAAAAAATTTAGTGTATTTAACCCCTGTTGAAAATGAAGAAAAATTAATGAATCGCATACAAGAAGCAGCAACAACTGTTAATGAGTAAATGCTCCAGCGTGTTCAACATGCTTTTGATTACACGAGCAATAAAATGTCGTGAAGCTGCCGGAAGACAGTTTGAACATTTAGTTTAAAGCACGTTCCATTATTTAAGTTAAAATACATTTTATTGTTACAAAACGTACAGGTACTATTGATATTCAGATTTCAACTGCAAATAAATAATTAATTTTTAAAAATGTAGTTTTTTTCATAAATGTGATTTTTTACATGAGTTTACTTTAGATTGCTTTAGATTTAAATTATTTCAATAGCTAGCCTGATTTAATTTTTTTATTGCGATCAGATGTTTGATTCATCGCTACCTTTAGCTGTAAAGGTTAAGCCGCTTTCAGGCACTAAACAGCGTTGCCAAGCTTATGTTTCTTTTGTTGGCTCGTGTGTAGAATTTTAATGCAATTTAGGGACACCCTGTATACTTGTGGTGAGCTGAAAAACACTCGTATCAAATTAATACAGGAATTTGAGAATTCTCTAGATTTCTCAAACGATAGAAGTCACATTTTTCTGATTTTGTGTGTATATGAAAGAAACTGACATTATGTGTTAATCGGCAGCCTTCGGATGCATAATTATCTCTTTGCAATTGCTATTGTTAATATCGAAAACCAGAAGAAGCTTATTCTTCATTTAGAGATCAGTACAGTCGAATTTGGACAAGGTTTTCGTTGTAAAATAAAAAGTTAGAGGAGCTGAATTATTGGTCGTTTGGTTTTTTGATATTACTGCGCTTTTCCGGCCAGCCAAGTGCTATAGGTAAATGAAGGTTTTCAGACTCACATTTTTCCTAGTGTGCAACATTGCAATTCTTTGTTTTTGTTCTACTACACGGATTTAGAAAATAAATCTCGAAATTTGATATAGAAACATATCAGACCGGGCACTTGAGTGGGAAATGGATTAGTTAAATAATATTGGAATAACCCTTGTATGTTCTATTTATTGGAATTATAAACAAATTTCCACTGAACTACTTTCAAATATCAAATATACTTCTTTGTGTATTTTCTAAAATTAGATTTGTAATCGAACAATAAAGAAAATTAAAACATGAGTAACCTTTCAAGAGCGATAGCATTACTATACAACATTAATCAGTTCTAAAAACCGAGAATAGTAATGTGAACTGTTTTATTTTAAACCTTTACTGGAAGCTAAACCCCTTTCAAGTGAATTACATTTTCAATAATAAATTGCTGCAATTATCTTACTAATTTAAGGCGATTATTGGTTGGAATTTCACTTTAATTAACAGGAGACTTATTTGTTGATGTTTAACTGCAGGTTAGAGCGGGGTGATAAATTACTGCAATAGTTGGAATGTTAATACACACAACGTAATATTTCAACTACTAGAAAACGATGAGCAATTTTTATTTCTGGGAAATATTGAATTTTCAGAGTAAAGTGCTTTCATTGGTTTCTGAAAAAAATTATATTAGGAAAATCAATAGTAGGATATTTTTCTACTGAAAAACAATCTGCGTCTGCACGATTTGGATAAATTCGAATGCCAAATGATAAAGAGGGAAAATTCACTTTTAGTTGTACCTATAATTTTTAACCTGCCTTGCCCTGACGCACGAAAGAAAACGTATTTTTGCTAAAATTCAGCACGTTAGATCAAATAAACTTTAAAATATAAAGTATATTATTGCAAAGTCTAATACCCGATATGAATTTTTCACAGAATTCTTATAAAATTGTAGTAACAGTTAATAAATAGATTGATCGTAATGAAAAATTAAAACTCTACAACCAAAATTTGGATTTTGGTGTAAGATGAAATTGCGTTAAAAGTGGGACACACTGTATAAATGAAATCTTTACTAATATCGAAAGAATAGCCACTCTTCAACTGATTTAATTTGGAGTTACAAAAACTAATAAGTAATTTTCAATTACATTCAGAAATGTACCAAATAATCGAAAATCCTGCAATAAAAACTTACTGAGATGAAAGTATTTATAGAATGAAATTAAGAGATGCTAAAAGAAATAGTCATTCCGAGCGCATAAATAAATCTGATAAATCTCTTAAAATCCAAAGTGTTCTGAGATATTACAAACGAAAACAGAAAGCCGTGGAAAAAAGTAGTATTAAATATAATACCGAAGAACTAAATGGGCTATTTCATAAACATAGCAAAATAGCATAATTACCAGACATCTCGTAAGAAATCTCCGGCAAGAATTATTCGATAAAAATGTCATTACCATTATTTGAATTCCAACAGTTATTTACATTTAATAAAGTCCGTGACATTTTGAAAAATTAAATTAAAATTTAAAAAAAATCTGAATTAGTTATAAGGGTCAATTTAATAATCGCTCTATTTTTGTCAAGTTAAAAACCTCAATGTAGAGGTTTCTTCAAGAACCGTAGCGCTATGGACGCTATAAAATTCTTTGTGACCAAGTAATAAATGATTTAGAATTTGATGATTTTACAGAAACTTTATTATGCACCCTTCAAAAGCAGCTCCGGATTAAACTTCGTGAAGGTTGCTACGCAGCCGAAATCTCGGGCCTACCTAGCAAATTATCTTCTAATACGTTTTTATTTCACAAAATAAACATTAATAATTATTAATGTTATTGATGAACCAACGAAACTTTAAATATTCATTTTCTTCGAATTTGATACGAAAAAATTGAAACAAATCATTTCATCTGCAAACTCCAACTCGATGTCCTTAGGAATCGATAATTCTCTCTAAATCTTTGGGCAGCTTATTTAATTTCAGCGTCTGTTTTCAATGGGAACTCAACGAGGAGCCCAAATAGTTCAACGAGAAATCTCTACAAATAATTTATCCAATATTGGTAGGCAAGTTTCAATCTTGAACTCTTCCGCGTCATTATCGTAGTAGTTATCAAACATTTCTCTTTGTGATGTTAAAAAATCAATCAGTAATTTTAGAACATCAACTGTTTGAAATTATATTGTTTCCTCTTGCTAGAACTTGCTGACTCCGTTGATCCGGTCTAGTATTACAGCCTGGAAGCCTGCCATAATGACATTTTCTTTCTTTGACAGGTTATTTAACAGACTCACAGTTTTAGCAATGACCTGCAAAGCCATATGGAAGCTTTGGGATAAAGCCTTGGTTGCATCGGCTCTTGTAACCAAGACCACTGTAGCACTTTGACATGTTTCTTGCATCGCCACAAGACTGTCCTCTTAGGTTTTTGACATCAATACTGCATTTGTTTGAGAAGGTCAAAACAGTGGTGGTGGTGCCTTTTTCCAGTATGGGACTGAATGTGAGAAAATGTTCTACCACTTCACCATGTGACAATCCAACTTATCTAAGTACTGCAATCGTCAGTTAGTCAATGTGAGATATGTCTCATGGTAGAAAAAAAAACTTGGCTTTCCGGATTCCTTTACAATAACTTCCAGAATCTTATCTTCGCAAATCGTGGAGAATAAATGATCTTTTTGGTTAAATGAGAACTTAGAAAAGAGTCGTACTCTGTGATTAATCGTAAAATTCTCCAAGTACTTGCCATTATGTTCAGAACCAACGAGTTCTGTATCACCACGAAAAGCTAATCCATGCGACGAGAGAAATCTCTTATTAATTTACATTTAGTTATGTTTAAGTTAATTTAACTAATTGAAAAAAACGCCGATGTACAGTCGTGGCCGAAATAAATTAATTTTTGTGAAGAAAACAAATGTTTTATTTCATTCAATTAAATACCACCCCACTATGGAAATTTCAATAATATGATCACTGACAGTACTCTGCAAAACTTTGATCCAGTATTCTTGTTCTTTGTTGAACTAAATCTCTAAAGAAATAAAATTGATCAGTGCCTGTACACATGCCCGACGCTTTGCAGTGCATTCTTCCAATCAGAACATTGGAAACAATACACTCTCTTTTGATTTGTTCACTACTTACATGCTTTCGAAAGATCATGTAACGAGAAAATTTCTACTACCATCTGCGTATTCCCCGCTTGAAACCTAGAAATCACCATCAAAATGTTGACATTCTACACCAAAAATCCTGTACTTCATTAATAATGTTTCTCCATAACCCAACGTTATTCTGATATTCTAATCTCTAACTAAAGTTGAACTTGAACTGTATCCTCATCCTCAGCAATCTGTTCAGGGGAGAAATTCCTTTGAAGGGTCTCGAGTCGATTCTCTGTTGACTTACAATTAAAGCCAAGTTGGAAAAAAACTGCGTATCTTTTTTATTTGTTCATCAAGCTTCTTCGCTTTCTTTTGCTGTTTTTTTTCATTTTCTGCACTGTCTTGGTACTTCTTCTTTTCGGACGCTGACATTCTGCATTTACAAAAGAGGGAAGACAAGCAATATTTACGATTTGTTCAATAAAATAAAAGAATTCTTAGGTGAGCAAACCAAAATAATTTCCTGTAACAATAACTTGTATTTTCAAATCTTTGGAACACCTACGACACCTCTTTTAAGTGCTATTATAGCAATGATAGTTATG
Source organism: Ignelater luminosus (assembly GCA_011009095.1). Taxonomy (NCBI): domain Eukaryota; kingdom Metazoa; phylum Arthropoda; class Insecta; order Coleoptera; family Elateridae; genus Ignelater; species Ignelater luminosus. The sequence goes on from VTPC01090570.1 coordinate 577,211, forward strand.
GATGTCAAGTGATACCGCAATTAGACTTTTACCGAGACTGACAACAAACTTACATTGCCTGGTCGTTATATCAACTATTTCTTAAACCATCTTATGAAACAGAAAAGAAATATAGTACTAGTCTATCTAAGCAATGATAAGTTTATTAAACAAAACCTAGATAAATTATTATAACAATTTTTTAAACGATGGATACCCAGAATGTCTCTAACTTTCTGGATGCCCCAATAGCAGATTAATCCAAATCTAAATATCAAATATAAAAAACTTCTGTTAGTAAAGACTTGATCTGAAAAGATCATTAGAGAAGTCCAACATAGCAACAGTGGCAATCACTTGCAAATTGAAAAGTCTAATAGTTTCTCTTTAAGAAATCTATTTACCAAGGTAAAAGACAAAATCTCTTTACCCCTTGAATCTAACGTTATCTAAAAGATATCCTGCAGAGATTGTGACTGTTGTTACATTGGATAAACCAGTAGATGGATGAGGGGTAGGATATACAAACACAAAAGCGACTTTCAAATTCTTGCTACTGAACCTAGTTATCTTCTGAAGTTTCCCACAGTTTGTTGTTATCTTCTTTAGTGCCTTACACTACTACGTTACTGATTTTAGCTACACTTATAATGAAATTGACAATGTATATGAATTGTTTGGTGTATTCTTTGATGTGCGCTATTGATATTAAAATTAAAAAGTAGGAATTCAGCGAAGACTGGGCAACAAATTAAAGAAGACAAAAAATCCAAGAGCTTAGAGATCTGTTCTTACAACAAATATATAAAATAAAAAAGAACATCAGATGGCCTGTTAATTATACTTTAGATAGAAATAGAATTGACTGTAAAATTACCTTGAAATGTGAAAATAGGAAAACATCAATTCCAGAGCAGGTAGCCGATTTTGGTAATATTACAAAGTTGGAACTATTGGAATGCTTTGAACAGAATAGTTCATCTAATTTAAGTTGTACGTTCCCACAAAAAAATAACGACAGTTATTTCTTGTGGTCTTTTAAGGAGGCAGAAGAAAACAAAAAAGCTGTGGAGTCGATCAAATAGATAACATTACTGCTATACAATTTGCCCATATAGGACAATTCCTATCCAATTTGAAGACAGGTATGGTCATCCCAGTCTACAAAAAAATGACCCTACCAATTTTGTTAATTAAAGACCAATAACGGTTCTTAGCGTATTCAGTTATAGAAAAAATTGTACTGATACAATTATGGTTTCTGTCAATCAAAATCTATTGATTCCAGAACCGCAAATGATTTCCAAGCGGACATATGGTAGTTCCCTTTTTGATATATCTTGCACCTTTTATTTTTAATAAAATAATTTTATACTAGATATATTATCTGTTGTGCGATTTAGGGGAAGTGTCTTAAGTTTATTAAAATAATACTAATACATAATATAGATATGTTTGTGAAAGTAAAAAATGAATTTTCATATAAGCAACCATACAGGCATAGGTGTTCCGCAAGGTTTTGTGCTGCGACCATTAATCTTTATTTTATTTGTAAGCGATTTAGCAGACAATTGTCACTTAAATTATAGTGTAGTTCTTTGGGGTGAAGATCCCGCAGCGTCCAGAATTTTTGGGGACCAAAAAAGGTCATCAGTCAACAAATTTTATCTCCTATTCCACTTTTGGTTAATATCTTTATGAATAACTTAGAACATCTAATATTTGAATTTAATCTTTCTGAGGCAGTTGCAAACCTTATTGACCGAAAATAAAATCTATACTAGCAAAATGGTTTTCTACAGAGATTTTTCGTCATTATTCTGTTTATACCTAAAAATAAACAAGACTGCCTGTTCTTTCTTGAAATTTAAAAACCATTTGGTTTGGGTGTTTGCTTTTCAAATAAGTACTGCAAATGATGTTCTTACCTTTTGTGTAGGTAAGCATTGCATGAAAACGATTTACTTTTAAGCAAAATGTAATCAACATACTCTCTAAAAAAATGTAGTACACACGCACAAACTACACACGTATATGTAAAGAAACAATTTATTGTACAGGGTGTCCCTAAATTGCATTAAAAGCTTCAGGTAGACGTCTTCCTTTATGAGGCCTGAATTCAAATCTGCAACCAGAATTTTCCCTAGTCGCTTAGTTTTCTTGTACGACGATGAAGAAGTTAACACATTTAACATTAAATTACAAGACATCGGGCAATTAAATCTAACGGAACATTTATCCATTCAATAGGTGAACTTGTTAGAAGAAAAAATTACCACTATGAATGCATTAACTATTAACGTTTCCTTTGTAGAGAGGATGTTAAAAATAAGAGATTTAATAAAAACAGATGTGGCAACCACGCAAACACTGTTTACTTGGATGAATCTAAACAACTGTTTACATCATAATTCATCTGTTACATCTTGACATTTGTGGTTAGCTGGCGTTAAACATACATTTTGTAATTTGAGTTATTCTTGCACATTGGCTGTTTGGTGTTGAGTTTTTCCTTAATTATTTTCTATTCCGTTTCCGTTGTTTGTGTTATTGTTGTTTGTTGACTTTTTGTTTTTGTTAAAATTTTTATTCCGTTCTGCTTCTGTTTACTGACTTTTTTTCTGGTATGTATTAATTCTAGATTTTGTATTTCAGTTTTATAGTTTAGTTTTTCTTTAGTTTTGTCATGGAGTATGCAATACATGAGTATACCGACATAATATTTCTACTGTGAAACGGTTCGTCAGGTTTTTCACTAGCAGGAAACGGTGTGCTGAGGTTCTTCACCTATGTGAAGCGATGATTAAGTAATCTTTATAATAGGCTACTTTTATCCACACGGTTGGTGACGTGACGATAATATGCTGATATATTTCGCAAATCATTGCGAATGTAGGTTGACAAATGGTATAAGTCAACAATGCTTCTTTATAAAAGATATAAATACAATAAAGTACATTTACCACAACGGGAACCAGTCCAATGCGAAGATAATCCAGTTATTGGCACAAAATACTCGGCACTCGCGACACTGGGTCACACAAGATTTAATTTACAGTATTACATAAATCTTTACGAAAATGGACGTTTTTTCATACATTAATTAAAAAGATATTTTAATTGACTTACAAAATGTCTATACACAGTGCGGCAGTACGAATCTCGTAGAACGTTCGATAAAAATGTTGAGATATTATAAGGTAAATAGCGATACGGTAGTTTGCGAGAGCTCACTGTGAATTTATTGGAAAGTTCCGCCTACTGGCGATGCTTTTAGAGGTACGGTACGATAAATATTGACACGTCCAGGAATTGTCACTAGGTTATTTAACAAAGACAGAATTCCTTCGCGAGAGTTTCACTCAGGCAAAGTTCACCTTAGCAGAAATTTGTCCATCACTGGATTTATTTCTCGGTACTTTGCGAGATTTTTCAAAGTCTTAATATTTCACAGGAGAGTAACACGGAAGTTAAATATCAACAAAGAAACCGTCCGCAAGATGTTACACGAGGATTTGCACAAAGATGGTGCCTAAAGTTCTCACCCATGAACAAAAACAAATGCGAAAATCGATCTGCGAGGATTTGTTGTCCCGCATTCAGAGCGACGGCAGAGACTGGATGAATCGGATAATCACTGGAGATGAGACCTGGATATTTGAGTATGACCCCGAGACCCGTAAACAAAGTCAGCAGTGGGTAGAAAAGAGTGAGGAGCGTCCAACAAAAGCAAGGATGTCCAAGTCGCGACTGAAGGCAATGTTGATCGTTTTTTTCGATATCCGCGGCATTGTTCATCGTGAATATGTTTCTGCCGGCCAAACAGTAACTGGACAGTTCTATGTTAGCGTCCTGGAGCGGCTGAGGGCACGCGTTTTCCGTGTGCGACCCGGACTTGCCAAGAACGGCTGGATCTTGCGCCACGACAACGCGCCGGCCTATTCCTCATTCATTGTGCAAGAGTTTTGGCGAAAAAAGGCATTTCAACGATGCCACACTCACCCTATAGCTCCGATATTGCCCCCTGCGACTTTTTCTTATTCCCCAAGGTGAAGTCACACCTTAAGGGAACTCATCATGGTGGCGTAGAGGATGTCAAAGAAGTGTTACCGTGGTGCTGAACGGGTTAACTTCAGAGGATTACCAAGAGTGCTTTGAATCGTGGGAGCAACGTTGGAATCGTTGTGTAGAGTTAATGAATGGGAGACTATTGTCAAGGTCGATAATAAAATTCTGCTAGAAACTTGATTTGCTTGTTTTTTATTGACAAATTCCCGGAACTTAATTGCCACACCTCGTACATAGTTATCAAAAAACTGTTGTTTGTAAAACACAGAAAAATAAAAATGTTTTTTTAATAATTTTCCAATTTATTTCTACACAGAGTAAACGTAAGTTATTCTGACGAGATTTCTAAAATCAGATTGTATGAGGATGCATAACTTTATTTTCGACACTCATATGCTAATTTCTGTGTATTTTACATCTTGGCAAGCTTGAGGAAAGAATTAGAATATAAGTTTTTGAACAAGGTATGCACGATTAATTTCTTGGTATTTTTAGTTGATCTATGTATAAATTGCAAAATTCAATGCTAGGAAACCCGTAGTGTTTTCTGTTTAAATAGTGACTCCAAAATCTTCCTCGTAAATCTGTTAATTAAATTCAGTAATTAAAAAGAAATATTTAATTTCGAATTCTTAAGAAACTTTGTTAACGTATATCAATATTATTATACTGGAGAAAACCTAAAACGCGCTCGTTTCATCTGTATTGCAGATTTTGATATTTCTGAAATTTATATTGCATACAATCAGGTAAAAGGGCAAACACACAAACAGCCGACTTCATTTTTATTGTGTTGTGCTAAAATATCCAGACTTCACAGTCCCTTCTTTCTTGGGTATGCAATAAATAACATCTGTATTAAATATCTTTCTCGCAGCAGTACCCTAATTTGATTTTTAAAGCTGTACAGATTCCTGACCAACGCTATGTTTATTCTACTGTGAAGACGCATTTTATGGCATAATTTTGATATTTATTACATTTTTGAATTCGGTTGAACTTATGTTTATGTTTTACCATCACAAATATAATACAGCAATAAAATTATTTAAATTTTTAGAAACAAAATTGTAGAAGTAATCCACAAAAGTTGATAGAATTTTAGGGTTTGTAATCATTATTGTGAAATTCTAAACCAATATTTGAAATGTGGTATAGAAAGCTGTACATTTATTGAAAATCTAATTATTATAATATTGGGTATTTTGCCAAACTAACATTTCTCTAGGTTTTCTAAAGGTTTCTTTAAACACTAGCTGTGTTTTCACAGATAAAACTAAAATGCAACTACCTAAAAAAATTTCAGAATGGTGCATAAACGCACCATAAGGAGAAAATCAGCTAAAGCGAAACGGTTCGCATCTATACCACGAAATTACTCAAAAAAGCTAGTGTCGTCTTTTACACATTTTGAGTTTCCCTACTGTCGTTTAACGTGTTAAGTAATCTTGAAGTATTTATGTGAACTATAACGAAAATGCTTCACTTCTAAGCAAGCCCAAAAAAGAAGGGAAAAGAGCGTGCTATACTTTTTGAATATCAGACCAAAACATATGCTAACCGCTTTGTTAGTTTTCGTTTGTGTTTTGTTTTAGTTATTACATCACACTCAAGAGCATAGTTCTGTTAGAAGTTACAAAATATACAGGGTGCCCTAAATTGCATTAAAAGCTTCAGGTAGCCGCCTTCCTTAATCAATTGTGATGAGAAAACTTCAAACTCGAACTCTCTAACGCAGTTAGTTTCTTCACACGAGCCCAAAAAAAAACATAAGCTTGGCAACGCTGCTTAGTGCCTGAAAGCGGCTTAACCTTTACAGCTAAAGGTGGCGACGAATCAAACATCTGATCGCAATAAAAAAATTAAATCAGGCTAGCTATTGAAATAATTTAAATCTAAAGCAATCTAAAGTAAACTCATGTAAAAATCACATTTATGAAAAAAAACTAAATTTTTTAAAACTAATTATTAATTTGTAGTTGAAATGTGAATATCAAAAGTACCTGTACGTTTTGTAACAATTAAATGTATTTTAACTTAAATAATGGCACGTGCTTTAAACTAAATGTTCAAACTGCCTTCCGGCAGCTTCACGACATTTTATTGCTCGTGTAATCAAAAGCATGTTGAACACGCTGGAGCATTTGTTCAGTAACAGTTGTTGCTGCTTCTTATATGCGATTTATTAATTGTTCTTCATTTTCAGCAGGGGTTAAATACACTAAATTTTTTAAATGTCCGCACAAGAAAAAGTCTAAGGGCGTTAAGTCCGGGCTTCTTGGGGGCCAAGCTACGGGTCTTCCACGACCAATCCACTTTTGTGGGTAGTTCTCGTTAAACCGTTGTGGAACTCTAGCAGCATAATGAGATGGTGCACCATCTTGCCGCACCCACATATCCCGACGGATCAACAAAGGAACATCAACCAGCAGATTATAAAAATCGTTATTTAAAAAAAATTAGGTAGTTTTCAGCAGTTAACCTGTTAGGTAGTATAAAAGGACCAACCATTTTATTTCCTACTATCCCCGCCCATACGTTCGCCGAAAAGCAAGCTTAAAAATTGCTTTCCTGAAAGACGTGAGGATTTTCATGTGCCCAGATGTGTTCGTTATGAACATTAAAAATCCCATTTCTTGTAAAGGTAGCCTCATCCGTCCACAGCACATTTTACTTACAAAAGCAGGGTTTCTTCTGTGTTGGTCTAGGAGCCATTCGCAAAAGGTCACACGTTTTTCAAAATCTGCTTCCATCAAATGCTGAACTTGAGTCTTGTGATAGGGATGAAACCCATCTTCTTTTAGGATTTTGTGGACAGTTGGTTTTGAAGCAGGCACAACTCGAGAAATAGCACGAACGCTGGTGATGGGATCGTTTTCTGCAATATTTAGAACGTCTTCTTCTAAATCGGGATTTCTGACTGCTCGCGGCCTACCTCTATTTAAATTATGAAGTGGCATAATATTTTCAGATTCTCGAAGCCTTTGGTGTGCATTTCGAATAACGTTATGACTTGGATGGCGTCTATTTGGAAAACGTTCTGCATAAAGTCTGGCAGCTTCACTGTAATTTCCATTACATTGCCCAAGAAACAGAATCATGTCGGTATACTCATTATGCGTTTCAGCAAAATTTCATAAGAATAGAACTGTTCGTGACAAAACGGAGGAGGAAGAAAATCAGCAGGTAGCTGTATGTGCTGCAATTAGGCAATTTGGTGAAGTTTTAAACATTAGCAAAGATACTGTTTACAAAATCTTGAAGGAAAACAATTATAAATTGAGAAAACTCAATATTATTTCCTGAACAGCAAATGAGAAGAATGGATTTCTGCACACGGTTATGGAGATGGCTTCGCTCATGAAACTGCAGAAGTACAGGAATTTCTAAATAATACTTTTTCAAACTGCTTAACAAGTCATAGAGGAAGGATCAGCTGGCCGCCAAGGTCGCCTGATTTATCTGTAAATAACTTCTTTTATGGGGCATATTAAAAATGTTATTGATCGCCACGAAGAAGCGAGGGCGCATACGTTGGAAGAGCTCAGAGAAAAAAATTATCCAAGCTATTAATTCTGTCACTTTTCTAATATTAAAAAATGTTAGACAAGCATTTTACGATTGTCTGGGCTATTGTTTGGCTCAGGAAGGCGTCTTATTTGAACGTTTATTGTAAATGTAAAATTAAATTATAGAATGTTCATATTTTTGGGAGAGTTAAATAATTTAGAATTACTGAAAAGTTTCTTTATTGTAATTTTTGTAGTTATTAAATGATCTTGGACTCTCAAAATGCTTTTAATATGAGTTTCTTTAATTCTTAGTTGGTTTCTATGGTTTTTTTACAGTACGAGCTTTGTTAACTATTGTTTCATAACCTTGGATACGCATACAACAATAGCGGCTAAGTTCCTAGTAGCCTAAGACAAATTGTATGTACATCACTGCTGACTGAGTAAATACACGAATTGTTGTGACACTAAAACTAAAAAATACATGTGAAATGAATTTAATTCTTTTAATCGTTATAGTATAGAATCATCTCAATTAATCTGAGGTGCCCAAAGTTTTTGAATGAAGATCTTCGAGAAACGGCAGATACGTGTATTATGCTTCTTTTGGTGCTTTAGGGAGCTAAAACAGATTTAATAGTAAAGTGAAAAATATCATCTTTTAGATACCAAGGAGTTCCAGACGTTTTAATGACTCGATTTTTATCAAAAATATTAATACTAATTGTGTTATGTGAGATAAAATCGAAGAGTCATCGGAACACCATATACTAAGTTAGAAGCTACCTTCTCGCAATGTTGCTATTAGTTTCTTCATTATCAGAAGCAATTCTTTTTTGCAGTTTGAACCTGTTATCACGTCATCGACATGCAGTCTTGGCGGGATTAGTACGTTTGGGAAATTCTTACAAACAACGGATAGCTAAAAATAAATATGTTACTGTGAGCAGCCTGTATGAATCAATAGTATCTTCCGGTGATTTTCTCTACACAATTCTCTGTAAATCAGCATGATCTTTATGTACGGTACATTTTGATTATATCAGTCGTTAGTACGTACTTGCAACATCTAAATCTGATTAATATGGAAAAAAGAGTGTCTTGAATTGTAGGACCCGCTAACAAAAATATCATTTAATGACAGACCAGACGAGATTCAAGGAAAAGCATCAAATACTACACGTAATTGAAGACGCAAGTGGATGAAGGACAAATAGTTTATTTTGAGAAAACAGTCTCTAAAGTTTTTTAAACAGTACTTTTTGTGTTACAAAAAAATAAAACAAATTAAGTGGGGTTTAATAGACTTGTATTATAGAATTTTAGTAACATATGAGAAAAAGAAAATCAAAACCAACTTTGGAAGAGAAGTAAAAAAAAGTCACATATATCCTTTATCAACTAAGAAAATTAAACATATTAGAATTGACAATAAATGAAATAAGGATTTATGTCTCGTTTTTATAAATTATTTTGGGCTTTATGTAGTCTTCCTTGTAGTTTTTCCGGTTTTTGGTTGAACGTTTTTATTTTCGAAAATAATGTTTTCATAAAAATATTTGAACTCATCGTCAACGTAGACTATTTGATCTTGTAAATTGGAAAGCTTTTCATCAGATATCTTATTTTTCTTTTCTTTAATATGGGCTAGAGTGTAATTCTCTGATGTAACTTTTTGGCATCCAGATTTACCTGGAAATTTATGATCGATAGTTTGCAAATATCCTTTAAAAATGAAATACTGATAAAGTGTGATCAGATTAAAGTTCTTGTTTTGTCCACTGCAGGAATCTGACCATATGATGAGATGTTTAATACTGTTTTGTCTAGCAGCACTAAATAGCTGGATGAATGTATGAAGGCAGCTACCTATCTCTAAGCTACCTTTGGTAGCAATGTTTTCCGTCCATGTAAAAAAAATGCTTGATCCCCAGAGTTTGATACTGTGTGCATACCGAAGTTATACAACCAGAGTTGCCTCAAATAGAACACTTTGGACGTAGACAATTTTGGCAAAGGCAATGTCTGTTGTAAATCCATTGTGAGATAAGCTGTATTATCGTTTGTTTGAACAAAGTTTCTATCTCTTCTTTGTTGTTCAAATGCATACTTGTAGTTCTCTTTATGCTCAATATCATCTAAACCAGCATCACAAGTACTGCAGGTATCGCTTTTAGGTTGCCCGAAGGACAGATTAAAACGGGTTGAAAAAATATTGTTGTAACTACATTTTTTTATAAAGTACTTTTCTGGAAGGTTTTGCTCCTTGCACCAATCAATACATAAATGGTACATTTTTGTTAAGTTTAGAAAAGGTGATAAGTACTTTTTGTTTAAATTTCTATTCGTCGAATAATGAGATTGGTCTGCAGGAAACTTTTCAATGTGAGCGACAACACAGTTTATCACTTCATTTGGAATTTTGCGTGGCCTTTTCTGGTGAACACCTCACTTATCACTGGATGGTGCCAATAAACCACTTTTAAGTTTATTCTGAATGAGCTGAATCTTTTTGAAGGTAATTTGGTAGAGTGAACATATTGCAGTTTTACAAACTTTCAAAACTTTTTGATTGTATGTAACTGTATATTTAAACGAGAATGATTTTGGTTTTTTAATGTTTTTTCGATAACGTTGGACAGGTTGAATGAAAATGCTTTTAAAGAAAAGTGCATTTTTTGAGTTTTGATCTAGCAGGTAAAATCTTTTAAATATTGTTGTTCTTGCTTCTCCGTCAAAATTTTCGTTGCAGTTGAGAGTGCATTTTTCTTTTTGGCATAAGAAACCTAGTTCAACTTTTTTTGACGGAACTAGCTTTCCTTTTTGGTTAATATAGCTTTCTCCTTTTTGTCTAGCCTTTGCTGCTTTGTATCTTTTCCAGTTGTCTAAGTTCTTTTGTGGCTTCCTAGATGTTTTTTTTCAGGCAGCTAAAATATCTTCTTTTGAACTTTTTCGATCAATGCAATTATTTTTAGTAATCAGTGTTTTATTTACATCTTGACTGTTGATTATTTTACTTCCTTTATCTTTATTTTCCAGCGTTTTTATAGTCTTTATCTGGTCTTCGATGTTTTCAACGTCATTATGAATGATCTTTCTTGACTTTGTTGATAGGAATCCTTTTCTGGATTTCAGTTCCTTTGAATAGTCCAAGTCGCTGTCGTCAAAGGTCTCATCTGAAGTATCTGGTACATAATCATCTGAAGAACCGTTGTCAGACCAATCTAAAAAGAAACAAAATAAAAACCTCTTCAAGTTTTCAATTGGACCAGCAAAACTTACCTAAATCTGCCTGTTTTACAGGATTAATTGTATTATCCTTTTTACTTATTATCATAGTTTCTTTTTCATTATTTCCCGGCGTTTGTAAAGCTACCTGGTCTTCGAAGTTTTCCAGGTCATTATTTATTTTTTTTTTATTTGATACACTAGCCCCTAGAATATTTGACTTTAGAGATAGGGGTCTTTTTCTATTGTAGATTTTAATTGCTCTGCATAATCAGAATCAGTATTGTCAGAAGTCTCATCTGAGCCGTCTAAAACAACAATAACAAAATATGTACCTCATCAAGTTTTCATTTCAACTATCGCAACTTACCATAGGAACTTTGTTTTACAGGGGTAGTATTAACTTTGCTAATAAACCTTTCTAGAGAATTATTATTGTCACTTTTGGCTGGGCTCCTGCTGTCATCTGAACTATAGGGACCTAAAAACAAAAGAAAGACACTGTTAAAAGAAAATACTTGTTTGCAAGTTTAAGATAAATTTATCATTTTGCTTTCTGTACTAAACGGTGAAAAACCACCGCAAAACTTAAACGTGAATAAAACGCACTAATATTTTTTAGGTTATATTTTAAATAAAAGCAGCTATAACTTTTATACTTACCCTTATTAGTCTGTTCTTTTGCAAGTTTTAAAATTAGCATGCTTCTTGCCGACATATTGGTACTATTTTTTACTTGCACTGCACACATTTAAGTCTTCTATCGCGTAAAAACTATAAAAATGTAGAGCACAAAACCATCAGTACCGATACATTCCTAACCTAACATTGTGGTGCAATGTTCATTTTGTTAATATTTTTACAGGTTTCTAACTAATTTACAATGGATAAAGAATTCACGTAGCAATAATTTGAAATGTTAGTGAATAAGTGATCTATGATCAGAAATCAAGCGTACATAAATCTTTTATCCATTAAGTTTTGTTAAAATTAGATTAACATAGATCCTTTATCATCCCGTAACTTTTTAATTTTATACAATAGAACTACGAAACTGATCCCAAAAAATTTCTGGGTACATAAAACCTTTATTCACCAAAAAATCTCAATTTTTAAAAAAATGTTACATGAATCCTTTATCCACTTGCGTCTTCAATTTTGTACTTACACAATGCAAGTTACGTTTGGATATCTTTTCTAGGGGCAAAAAACGTCTAACAGCTATTTTTCTTTCAATCGCCTAACTGAATAGTCCAATATAACTGAAGAATAACATTCCTCCAAAGATCAAAATTTTGCTACTGAAAATTGAGTTCTGACATAGTTGTACGACAACATTCTATAACTTTTTTGAGAGTAACTACACCTTCCAGAGACTATCCACAAACTGTTTTTTGTAAGATTGGAAATTCTTTACCAAGCTTTATTTTGATCTACTCGCAGAATTTCTAAATAAAACTTTGCGCCTATTTGCTTTGATGTATGAAATGTCAGATTAACTAACTTGATCTTTGTCAAATTCCAAAATTTGCAACCTATTCTAAATGAGCTCCTTAAAGTTCTTTCATAATCTTCGTCGATTGCTCTTATTTCGACGTCAGCATTCTTTCTGATTTTGGTTTCTGGTCGACTAATTCTATTAATTTGTAAATTGATGCTTTTACTTAAACATCCAAGACGTTTGCATAAAGATGTAGTCAAGAAACTTGTAGAAGAAATCCACTTACCATTACTGTCACGAACAAGTATTTGGGCAGTAGCTAGAAGTACATTGCCACCGTCGTTAAAAAACTTTAAACAATGTCTGAAGAAATGTCGAAGTTGGATGTAATTGGTTTTTGATGGCGTTTAGAATACTTCTTATAATGTTCTGATCTACATTACTTAACCATATGTGCGGGCTTAAAACAATTTGTAGTAAATTTCTAATGATTTAACAGTAGAAATTCTGTCATCAGTACATTTTTTCAAGTATTCCTGACAGTGTTGCAAATAAAGGGCTTCTTTCGGTTCTTTGCAAAGCTTACTCTTAAGTTTATCTAGATTCGTTTTCCTTGTTAGGTCTGATGATACTTTTGACTGACGTAGTTTTTGTATTATCATCTTGGATGTCATTATTAAAAGTTTTAGAAGCAAAGCAACGCCCTTCCAGAAATGTTACACATTCTTCATAAGTGGGTAGGTTTTCTAGATCTTTATTGCACAATTCCCATTCGCGCCTAGTTTCTGTTTGATTATATAAATTATTAAGAAATTCCATTGATTGGCAGGTAATCCTAATGCTAAAGATCTTAAATGCTGCCTAGATTTAGCAATAATTTTAACTGAATTTCGCTCAACCGATAGTAATTCAAAAAATTATTTTAAATTTGCGCTAATAATTAATTGTTTACTATCACACCTTTCTTTCTAAAATTTTAATGCAGAGAAATAGTTATCTGCTGAAACAGAAATGTTTCAATGACTTCTAAAGCTTCTCTCTTTAGAGCTCTTCGGCGATAATGAAGTTTGAGTACGACTGGAACTTCATCATTAACATAAATCATTGAATTGAAACCATCGATAAATCCATAGCATTTTTGATAACCTCCATGAAATTCTGGAATATGTATTTCTGGTAATCTAACTTTAGCTAGCATTTTTGTCAAAACTTGATTGTGATGGTGTACTTGGTATCGTAGTATTTGGCTTGCAAAGTTTTTCCAAAATAGTTTTTCTTTCGTAATAACTCACTTCAAACCATTCTGTATCTTCTTCTTGTGTTGATGATTCTGACAACTGTAATTATATCGAAGTTGCCAGCGAATGTTTTAATTCTTGTTAGCGTGTTTCTTTTTCTGCAACAGTTGCTCAATTCGATTTGGGCTATTTTTTATTTTGTTCTTCAAATGCAACTTACAACAATATGTAAAGAATTATTATTTTTGCTAATAGAACCTTGCCTACAGATTATACCTTACCTACTCTAACGTTAGAGGTTCCGATGATGGTGTTTTGAAGAGGTTTTGTTTCACACTTCCTAATATCCGATTTGAATATGAATATACTCAAATGCTTTGCTGAGATAGGGGGTGTTCCCACAAAAATGAAAAATACCACGATTGATATTATTAAAAAAAAAGAAAACCTGAAGAGCAAGAGATTAAATACAGACCAATATGCCTTATTAATACAATCGCCAAGACGTCCAAACGACTTATAGCCGGGAGAGTAATTGACGAAACAGATAGAAAATTAATAGCCAACCATTTGGGCTTTAAAAACAGAAAATGACAACCAAAGCAATTAGAACAGTACTAGAACTGTTGATGTAGAAAACAGAAAACGTACGAAAATGGGGATTACACTGCCCTTATCCAATTTTACTCCATGGAAGGCGATCACGGTGGCGCTTAAGAAAGAAAGTAAGTAAACATCTAGAAAGAATAATAAATAGCTATCGGCACAATAGATAGATAATTGCTAATGAAGCAAGAAGTAGAGCAAACTGTAGGAAACTATATTATGGAATATCCACTACGACAACTTCTTGGAAACGGAGGAACCAAAAGGAACTAGGAATATTGAGTTTGTAGATGACACTGTTCTGACAATTAAGGCAAAAACTCAAGACAGGCTGGCATTAAAAGTACAAGCAGCTTTCAGGAACGTGAGTACAGCAATCAGAAAGAAAGGTCCATAGCTAGCAACCAAGAAAACTGATATGATGATATTCTATGGGGGTATTCTAGCTAAAAGTGTTGTAAGTAATAATTAGCACATGTTTTACATGTAGTAGGTGGCAAAACTAGACGCTACAGCTATGAGAGTAAATGGAACTACTCAATGAAGGATAGCAACCCCACTCCGAACATACGTCTAGAGGCAATTCGGGAAAAATATTTAAAATGGAATGCTTAACGAGCTTTTCGTTTTTACTTTGGAAAAGTAAAACTTAGTCTTTGGTATTTAAAGATGACTATTGAGGTCTTACATCTTAGTATCTTTTTATTATCTTTTATCTACGATGAATGATTTTCTAATGTCAACTGTGCATTCGATCACTATGTACAAAATAAGATGGTGCAGTTGATCTTTTATAGTCATCTCTATATAGGTTAAAAATTGAAACTTACCACTGTAAAATAGTTTTAGAATTTGACTACGTTTTACAAGAAAACATAATTGTTATGTTATGCACAACTTTTCCTAGCAATATTTGTTGATATTCTAACAAATAACAATTTTATACTTCTATTGCGAACTGTTGGGACACCCTGTATACACCTATATCTTTTGTTCGTAACCTTAAGAATTAACAGGCGTTTGATTATATCCTTGTGTTGACGTTTTGAAAACACAACACAAAAAGTATGTAAATTAATACTTAGCAGGAATGATCACCTCTCTATATGTTGAAAGCGTTGAAGAGTTAAAAGAGATTTTTATATTGGCTGGCAAAAGTGATAGGGCAAAGTAATAATTTGTGTGAATGCAAATTTAAAATCTATTTTGCATCTTTACAGCTCGTTCAATCGGAATTCCGGTTAGTTACTATAATAAACTTACTACCACTCGAGGTAGAAGTGCACTAGCCGATAAACTGATAAAGAATGTAAATAACCTCAATCCTTTATTTAAAATTCCTCTGTATATTATAATTAAGATACTGGAATATTTGTGGAATTCACCGTGTATAATTAAAATTATAATAGAATTGTGAGATATGAAACCATGCATGCTACACATACCTCCTATTATTAAACGTACTGTATTGTTATTTTGGATACTGCATGTTTTAGCTCTATGCTGCATAATTTTATTTAACTTAATAATACAATTACGTAGATCCACAAACAAGAAAATCTTTCTGACAATCTAATCTCTGATGCGTTATTAACAATATTATTATTTAGATGTTTGATAACAATGGCCATCGCTTTAATCATATATAATTTGAATTAAATTTTGTAATTCACGTTCTCCTTTATAAAGTAATTTATCTGACATGAATTAAAATTATATATATTTGATAAAAAATATCATTGTCTTGTGCAATTCATTAATAATCTATCTAAGATGATGCGCTTAGAAATACTTATTTTCCATTTTCACTTTTGTATTACACAGCCGAAACATCATCAGTTCGAATGAATTGCTGAAGTAAATTAAATCCAACCTAAACTTTAACTGTATTACTACCAATTACTACGGGTATATACTGAATGTTGATTTTCTGTCCTACACAACTATTGTGTCATCTTAACAACAAGATAGCAATCATGGCTGCTTAAATATTCAACGAGCCTAACTCGATAACCGCAAAGTAACGTCAGGGTGGGAATTAACTACAATTATTTAATCTCATGAAGTGAAGATCAAGATCCATAAAGCGATTATTAACAAGGAAGATTTAATAAACTGATTGCGCTGCTAAAAATTTAAAAATTGAGATTAATCTTAACTTTGGCAATCATGTTGAATAATATTAAACGATCCTTTGCCCTAGGTTCGTGTATACCGGATGGGCCGCTTGCTAAATTACAGCTAGCAAATACATTTCCAATTAAGTGACTTTTATTCATTATTTAAATTTTAACTAATGTTTATATAAATGCTCGATCAAATTGAGATAAAGAATAGGCCAGAATAACGAAGAAGAGAGCAAGGAATTAGATAATGAAATAATTTCGTGAAATTCAAGCGAACATCTTCATATAATGCTCTCCATTCTAATGTGTTATTTGGTAGCTAAAGCAGCAATTACGGTTAAAGTTATGAGTTGGTCTCAGCAAAGCAGAAGTTGTATACGTTGTTATCCTGTTCACCATTTTTGAGAATTAAATGTGTGTGAGATTTCTCTCATGTCAATTGACAGACGGAGCAATGCTGAAGATTAATCACAACTTGCTATTTGGTAATATATCTAGCTTTACAATCGATCTCAAGAATACATCACGAGTGTTGGAGTCCGATAAAATAGACTGAGCAAGGCTGACTAGATCTACAAGATCTTTCCAGGTTTTTCAATCTATCTAAAAAAGAAGCTTGCCATCACTAAGTCTGGAATCTTAGCTACTGAAGACCTGGACATTGAAGGACCGTTCTGTTTACAAACAAGTCTAGAGTTGGTCAAATGGGACTTGAACTTGCCCTATATCTTACTCATAATACAATTTTTATTTGGTGATAATGTGAGTTGTTCTTTTCTGTGACCTTGTAAAATTGTAACCGAACAGATGGAGATCAAAAGTCTTGGAGGTAATGATCTCTGAATCTTCATGATAAGGTATATCTTATCACGCAGAAAATTCAGTTGGTGGGTTAGTAGAAACAAATCATTCTGGGATTTCAAAGTCTAATACTTACTAGCTGAATAAATTTTGAATATTCCTTGACTAAACGTAGACATGACAAATTATTTTAGTTAAGTGAGTCTCCTGAAAGCAACAATCCACTAAAAAATCAGCCGGATAAAGGCAAACAGAGTAAGAAAGATTTTAGACCTTGGGCAGTTACGTAAAGAAAAATAGGCCGAACAAAGTCTGTATTATCCAGAAGAAAATAAAAAAAAACAAATAAGAAGAAAACTATACCATAGAAACTTAAAATAGTTATGATGAAAGAGAAAAAGTCAATGTGGTTTATTAAACAAAAAATGTATTTGCTTGTCGAAATTTTCGACACTATTGAAATTAAAAGTTGCGAGTGACATAATTCTGCCAGAAAATATAAATGAGAATCTCTATTTAAACTTTCTAGCACAGTCTGTCGCTGAATATAAAGAGGAGACTTTAGTCTATGCATGACAGTACATTAATTATCACAATGTACACAGGGCCTTTTTTTCTTAATAGGTTTGGATCAAGTCTGTAGATGCGTTCAAAATTGATGACAGCTCCAAAATGTATACCCGCACACCGCTGAGCGATCTAGTTGACACTTGTGACTTGCTTATCTATCAAATAAAATCTTTCCAAAACAGTTGAGGGAGTAACCAAAGTGTAACTCATGGTTGAACAAAATAGTGCACAAAATATAGAAAATCCAAAATGGCTAAAGAGTTAAGATGATGATGATCGGGTAGTAAGAGCAAATCAATTAATCCAAAGCTAGCTAAAAGATCAAGGCACAGTTTACTTTAAGCTCCAACCAAGTCAAGAAGCTGATCTGCTTCCATTCATTGGTGCAGGAGGTCAATAAGCAATCGGTATTTCAAACTTAAAGTCAGATTGAGACCATTGAGTGCTGCATGACAACTTGATTAAAGATTCTGACTGTATCTTGATGGACAATCAGACCTACGTCAAAACTGATTTCAGGTCTAGAATTCTTCTGCCGCAAGTGATTCAACGGTGATTCCGATTGCGAAAAAGTAGAAATAAGTCACCAAGTTTCTAGAAAAGTACTTTTGGCCGTAAAACTGACTTTTTATTATGAAAGGTACGATCAATAAAAATATTTAGACAAAACTGCAAACGCAAATTAAACGGTTTGTTAAATCGTACGAAGCTCGAAGGTTCAGTTTTG
Source organism: Ignelater luminosus (assembly GCA_011009095.1). NCBI lineage: Eukaryota > Metazoa > Arthropoda > Insecta > Coleoptera > Elateridae > Ignelater > Ignelater luminosus. Next base: position 595,507 of record VTPC01090570.1, read on the forward strand.
ATGTTTTGGCTAGATTTAAATGGCAACAGCTTGGATTTTGCCCCGGAGGAGATTAAAGACTCTTTCAACTGTTCTAAGCTGATGCCAGTAGAAAAATATTGAGTGATTAAGAAGTCGAAACTGTTGAAGACACGTAGGAAACAAAAACCGATGAAGCCGCCACTACTGTGCGGTGTCGAATAGAGATGGTAAATTCAGAGTAGTTATAAATAAAGGTTTAATCTATTCTAAACTGTACTCTTTAGGTCCGTCATATACAGATTAGTAGCAGACTAAACACAACTGTTTGTAAATCTATAATATATTGAGTATATTAGTCAATAGCCAAAAATTGACCGTACCTTTGTTTTAGTTTATGATTGCTTCATTTGAAACTGTTTTCTGTGTTTCTTAAAACTATTAGTTGTTTGTTTGTTGTTTTATGTCTTTTGGTTTTTGTGCTAATAGAGTTCTCACTGGACAGAAAGTTACCCAGGAATCCCACCTTAGCCAAAACGGCAACGTAATAGCCGACCCACTGGATAAGGCGAATATCTTTGCCGGCGTCCTAGAAGAAGTCCATCAACCCCCCGACGATCCACTGTTTGATGCTTAAGCCCTCTGCGAGATCAACTATGACGTCCGCCTGGACCCAGATATCGCTCCCCGCCTCTACGTGCCTCCTTCGGAACCTCCTGACAATCTCCCAAACATCATCAGCCCCATCCTCGAAGAGGAAACTGCCGAGTGGCTCGCTTCTGGCAAGAATTCCGCTCCGGGGAACGATTCTCTCACGAGAAGAGCCCTGAAACACCTACCTCCCGCAGCCATCGTTTTACTCACCCACATATTCAACTGTTGCCTCCGATGTGGTTACTTTCCGGCCACTTGGAAAGAGGCAACGGTGGTCATGATCCCCAAACCAGGGAAGCCTCCCATCAACCCATCATCTTATCGACCCATTTCCCTCCTCAACGTTCTAGGTAAAGTGTTCGAGAGGATATTGACAAATAGACTCCGAGCACACCTAGACGCTTACGACCTCCACCCAGAGCCTCAAACGGGATTCCGTCCTGGCAGATCCACAACGGACTCCATTCTCCGCCTGCACACCGACGTATCAGTGGCCTTCAATTCGAGACGGTGCGTAACGGCCACATTTCTCGACATCGAGAGGGCCTTCGACAAGGTCTGGCACGAGGGGCTTTTCTATAAGCTCCAAGCCGCCGAAATCCCCGCCTGCCTCGTCAGGTTAATCAGCAGTTTTCTGTCCGCCCGCCAACACCGCGTGCGAGTGTACCAGGCTAAGTCCAGGGTGTACACGCCGCGAGCCGGCGTCCCTCAGGGGTTCATCCTTTCTCCTCTTCTATTCATCTTCTACTGCCACGACATCCCTCGCCCCGAAGAGCCGGAGGTCCGCCTCTTGCAATTCGAGGAAGACACCGCCTTTTGGGTGACGTCTCGGAGCTCCGCCGAGGGATCGAGAATCCTGGCGTACGAACTAGGACGCCTTGGTTCCGAAAGTGGAGGGTCAGACCGAACCCCCAGAAAACCAACCTAATCTTCTTCCGCCACTCCCACTACAACCACACGGCCAGATTCGATCCCGACGACGTCCGCCTGGAACTGTGGGGCTCGCGCCTCCAACTTTCGCCATCTGTCAAATACCTTGGCATCACTTTCACCCCCACGCTGAGATGGAGCGACGAGCTGAAGCACTGCCTGGACGTTGTCCACCAGCGCAGCGGCTTGCTCTCTAGACTCTGCGGCGGCATTCCAGGCTGCCATCCTAGGACGCTACTACACACATACAAAACTTTCATAAGACCCGTGATCGACTACCGATTCACAGTCTTCGGCTCCGCATCGCCATATGCGATCAGAAGACTCCGACAGAAGAAGAGGGCCATCTGCAGGAGGATTTTCCGGCTGGAGCGCTTCTTCCCCTCGGAAGAAGTCTGCGACAGAGCGGGGATTCCTCCGGTAAATGCACGCCTCGAATTTATGAGGGGTCGATATGTGAGCAGGGCGGTCGAACAAAACAAAGAACACGTTCTCGACACCCTAAGAACCCCGACTCCGGCCACCCACAGAAGGCCCAAAAGAAAAACCAAACACCCACCCTCCATCATGATGAGACGTGCCGAGAACCTCTCTCCCGAGTTGATGGATATACTTCTTGACACCCCACTTATCTACAGATAAGTCCCCAGCCACAGTTCTCCGCGAAACTACCAAGCAACGTAGGCAGCGTCCTGGCGCCACGTTGCATTCGGGAGGTCCGGGCCAACTGTTCTCACTAGGGTTTTTTAGTGGTTTCCTTTAGTGGTCAAGGCGAATGCCGGAACAGAAATTTCCACGGACCCACCACCATCACCGAACTTAACGCGCCGCGTCACCTCCCCACACACACACACACAGGATGAGCGCGGGCCGAACCGCATTCTAAGTCGCTGACGGGAAATTAACGTTTGACTCGACTCGACTCGACAAGTTAATATTGTGTAGTTTATTTAAAATTTTATGAAAAAGTAAATTTCACACTTAAAGTAAACCGGAAAAAAAAGAATATACAAAAAATCACTTAAGGGGTTCAAAATTGTGTAAGGGCCTGGGCCTGTCTTGTTCAAAAATGGGCACTGAATACACAAATAAATGAATTGGTTGAGAAGATGATACACCAGTATCGATTTGCAGCGTTTCTCAATCTGGAGATTTTTAAAAGGTCAACTCTACTCAGTTGATGTAAATATTGACGCAAAGTCGAGGTACCGAATTAATGACCTATGTCATCGTCTTCACTAGTAGTCTCGATTTCTTGTTGATTACAGGGCCGTACTTGAATTCAAACTTTGAACAATTGTAGTTTCGTAAATTAACCTCATGTTTCATTTATCTTCAAAGTGATTGAGTTTCAAGCCCGAGAACATTTGGAGGAGCTGTTAAATTAATATATCAAGTTCTTTTTGTTTAAGAAAACTGCAGGAACCAAAAACAAGATTCTGTATTGGTAATCAAATGTTATTCGGCAACCCTGATTAAAGGCTGAAGACTTAAGCTTTTGAAATTTCGAATGTAATCGAAGTTCGTTCCTCTGATAACTCTCAAAATTATTGACGGTAAGAGCGATCTTAAAAAGTCTTGTCTGGTAAATTTGAGTTTTAAGTTTGTATGCACAGCCTACAAATCTATGGATGATATTTTCGTCTAATGCTAGTTGGGGGGAAAGGGCGGGTATAAGATTTTTACAGTTGGTTCTGCCGTAGTGTAGATGTGATAATATATTAATATAAAGAAGGAATCTCTAAATAAAATTCAAAAATCTTCACATTCGTTATAATGACAGTCCTTAAGTAAACATGCCCTTATTTACTAAACCAACAACGATCTTTCGTTATAGCATTACTTGTCGTGTTCTACTAGTTCGTCGCTCTTGCTCAATATTTTATTAATCTCTGTTTGGTAAATAAAAGTTACTTAGATTATTTTGATGGATAATTTAAGGACTAAACTGTGCTGATCGAACTTGATATACAGGGTGTAAAGTGATGACTAGACAAGTATATGGAACCGATCGATTCCTCTTATTACAAACTTTACTAGCCTTTGAAGTTGCATGCAAGCGTTCACTTTCGGGTTCGCTATCGTTTTCCTATCAGGAAAAGTTGCAGGGAATTATTTTCCAGATGTTCTAAAATTAGTTCCAATTATACAGAGTGTACTCTATAGCTGAGACACGTAACGCCGAAAGAAAAAAAAAGAAACTTGGGATTTCAGGGTATACTCTGTATAGAAATAGTTCTAAAACATTTCCCTACAAGTTTTTCCAACACAAATTTTTGGTATTTTGATAAATATTCATAATACACCCCAAGTTAGCATGTCTGCATGCAACTCTGAAGTCCGTTAACTACGTAACTAAGAGAAATCGACTATAGGTTTCATTTGGATAAATGCTTGTCTAGTCATCATTGTTCTACCCTATCAATTCGTGGTTGTCAGTTATTTACATTCTGTTTTAAATCCTTTATTACTGTATAAACCAACACAATCATTATCATCACAAGAAATTAAAACCGTTTGCAACTAGTAATTAATTAATGTAACGCATTTTGTGTTAAATTTTCATCAAACTACATTATTTAGGTTGCTCATTAATAAATAACACCAGATGCCTTATATTTGGAATGTAATTGTAATTATATTTCATAACAGTCAACAGATATGTTGAACGCGTTTCATATTGGTTTGAAATTTTCCAATTATTATACCTCGACATCCCTTTTGAACCAAAAAGAATAATAAATCCACAACATGATTTTTTGTTTAATTATACTGTCAACAAAACTGTTTTAACGGCACAAAACTCTCGTATCTGAACATGTTTGTAAAGATGCGATGTATAGATTTTCATTCATGCAAATATAACACGGAATTTAGTTCACTGTCAGTCAACTGCAAAGATACTTCAATAAAGACGTCTGTTGTTTTTAGTTAAAATCGATTATTGAGAAAGAGGTCAAAACCATTAACGTCATTTGGAGTTTAAACGTCCTTTCTATATTTTTTGTTAAGTTAGCAAAAAAGTTCGGAGAATGTTGCAAGGATCGGATATAGCTCCCATCTAAATATAAAGTGAAGTAATAATAATTCATCTTCAGGTTTCTTCACAGAATGTTTATTCCAGAGTGTGTAAAATATTGATCAACAATCAGGAGGGAAATGAGGTGGAACTCGAATCCGAAAGCCACAGGTTGGTTGCCGATATACATATTTTTTAAAAGCGGTTTCACGCTTGATAAGTTGACTAATCAAAAAAACTAAATAAACGAATAATTTTGTTGCTCGTTTTGGTAGTTGGTTACAGCCCTTATGTAAATGAGAAAGAGGAATTTGAGCCAACAAATTTGTTTAGGTTTGAAAGATTTTATAGCAGTCATTATGTGGTATTATCGCTTGTAAGTTGGCACATTATGGCGTATTATTATTCTAAAGTACATACTACTATACTGCATAAATTATAGCTTCTGTAAAAGCATGAATGACATAAATTTACAAAGTTAATACGATTAGGAGCGATTTAATTGATTTCTCTCCGCAAAATATTTACCTAATTGCAACCATTAATGTTTATTAGTTTTCTTGTTGTGGCAAAAAACTAGGGATTTTCCCCAATTATATTAAAAGAGATACATTAAGGTATCGCGTTTTACGTTCATTCCCTTCCCCAATTTATTAATTTTGTTCTGCATTGTAACCGATAAGTCCAACGATCGCGATAGCAGGTAGCTTAGCATGCTAGCGCGGTTGTTCGTAGAGGGTGGATGGTTTCGGACGCGCCATCCATCATGCAGCTGACAGTCGCATGATTGTAGAGCGCTCCCTCTCATGCAGTGTTTGTACTATGTAACGTGCCATTGCCTACCCCCTTTACTTTATCCTGCAACTCTTTAACTGTTGCAGTCCATTTTATGCTTGATAAAGAAAGTGACATTTTAGTGTTCCACTAGAAAATTAATGATCTGTAAAAAGCTGCCGACATGTTAGTGTTATTGTTATATTACTAGGGTGAATATAAAAACTTTCCTTTAAGTTTTTTTACCAACAACAACTAATTTACTTCACCTGTTTGAAATGAAAAAGATGTAACTCATTTTATTAGAGTTAGATTTTAAGAAATAGCGATAGTTGCTTGTTCTGTTTTACAAATTAAAAGATGGCGGCTGAAGTCGTCATAAAGATAAAAGCTCCAAACATAAAAACCCTAAACTGCAAATAGAGAAAAATAACTGAACAAATAAAAAAGAGAGAGAAGAGGTAAGAATAAGGGTAAATCAGAGGCATATGTACCAGCGTAGATGAGGCTGAAACTGAAGTTTTCTATGTATACAGAATCTTCAGATATTGTTATCGTTAAATTAATCAGGAAGAAAATTCTATGCTGTGTGTATTCTTTCAGAATTATCTATTAAGCTAGAAATGAAAAGCGGAAATTTATTTGCTCAAAATTTGACAACCTAAGATTAATTATGTGCAAAGCAAAAACCAATGTCAACAACTGGTGTCCGATGCCTCTAAACATGGCAATGCTAGCTTCAAATCTGGGATCTAAGGGCGGTACAACAAAGATGTTTGCTGATTTGTTTGTTTGAATACATTCTTGACTCGGATATACTCATGCTGAAGAGCTTGTGCCTATGATCAGTAGAATAGCATTAGACATGGGAAAGGTCTCCTCCCCGGCAAAGCAGTCAAGCATGCAGAATGTTATATATACATTTTAAAAGCTTGCTAAGAGATAGATTAAATGGCCGATGGCTTTCGAAGCGTCTTATTGAGACCAAAGAAACTTAGGCTCTTGGCCCATCTCCAATTCTCGTAGGCCTCAGCTCTTGTATAAGTCTGCTGATTCTTGATGACCTCCGGTTTAGAATTTCAATTTCAATGGAACCGAACAGTATGTTCATTCCGTCACCTCAGTAATTAAGGAGGTCTACTGCAAACAAAAATTAATTTTTCAGTCCCTCTATGGTCAAATTTTTATTGGAGACTAATTTTTCCGTTAAGTCTAAAAAGGGTGTAGAGAAATTTGTCTAAATTTACAAATTCGAAAAAGCTTACAAAACTGTTATTGGCAATGAAACAAATTGCTGCAATTTACATAACATCAAAAAAGCCATAAAATACGTAGAAGAGGAAACGTAACATCTGACGACAAAATCCTTTAATGAACAAAAGCTTTGAAGGAAACACAATGATACTGCATTATTAGAGAACGCTGACATATTCCAAATTGGCACATTCACCCTCTTCAACTTCATTGTCTTCATCAAGATTTCTTGTTATAGTAATCTATAAATATCACTTTATTCCATTGTAATTCCCAATTACATACCTCCAGAAAGTTACACAAACAATTTTCCAAAGCTATGTAATATCTTCTTTTTAATTTGATACCCTAATGGTATCTCGAGAATTCCCATTTGATATATTATAGACTTTGTTTTATTTCTGCTTTGACTGACACTGGTTTCAAGTAAAAACTATCTCTCCCAGATTTGCTTTACATTTTGAGTTTTAACCATTTTTCCATGCGACCACCAATACGAGTGACCTCTCATTGATAATTGTATTGGGCAAAATCAAAACGTGGGCGATATAGCTGTGTCTGTTCTGACCACCAAAGAATCGTAAACAAGCTACCGTTAGGGTCAATTCTACAGTTTGAAAAATGCTAAAGTGCAGAAGATGTTTCTACTGGTCCTCTACCAGCTCGGTAATCTATTCAAGTGTAAAATAGTGAAGTTTTACAGTTGGTCTCAGTTATACAAAAACATTAAATAGACCACTGCTGAACATGTAAGGCCTCTTTGGCAAAAACTAGACCTGACAACTATCGTGATCTGGGTATCTATATTATTAACTTGTCTAGAAACCCTAAGAATCTGAGTCGTAATATAATTTTGTTACACGAAGAATGTTTAGGAGTATGAGTTGTAAAAGTTGCATGTACAACCTCCTATTCTATGATCTCCATGAAAGTCTGCATTAAGATTATGTCCGGAATAAAGTTTGCAAATTTATACCGAGTTTGCACGTCTACCATTCGTTTTAAAATACTAATATCATGTCATTTATCAATATTGAAATCAGTATTGCCAACCAAGCAAATTCAATCACAGCTTACTTCTATTCAAGTTTCTGTAATATCGATGTATGCGCATATATAGAGTGTTCCACTTCAGTTGAAGCTAGGACAAAAATCCAAAAGCCATACCTTTTGGTACCAAATTCACCACCGATTAATTTTATTTTCTTGTATACAGGGTGTTGCTTATATACGTGACACAATATCACTTTATGTCTTAAATAGTGAAGAAAGAGTTTTAGCAAGATGATAGTTTTTGTGTAACTAATTTTATGATTTTGTTGCTTGTCTTACGTCTTTATTTTCTTAATGTACTTTTTGACTGTGGATTTTGCTAATCTCTGAACCACCCTGCATCTTGTGTCAAAATAAATATGTTTTAAAGATTTATTGTTGCCGCTATTATTATTTAATAAAACTGTTTAAAAACGTAGCTGTGAAATAATAGTATTTAAAGTACAATGTCGTTTTAAAAACAAAAATAGTAATATTTCTGAAACTAATTTTTAGTTTTTATCTTCATATTTCATATATTATGCTATCTTTTATGTAGTTACGACATAGCAGTAATATAGCGCTTCGTCTTTTCATAACCCTGTATGTATTTAGAATCTTACTAGCTGTAAATCAAATTGTCTGTTGAGTGGTATTAGTTGATTACTGTTTACGTAAACGAATATTTTGAAACAAAAACAAAGGCTATTACGTCCATAAATTATTGTCTAGAATTATAATATTACAATTAAGATTGCATTTTACTTTTGATTTTTAAATGAAAAGTATTTGCAGAGAATATTACTGATTGCAAATATAGATTGTAATAACTTTTAAAATAAAAGATATAAAAATGTGAAACAGAACTTCTAAGGAACTGAAAGAAGCTTTTGATATCCTGCAGAGAGTCATTGCAATATATGTGAAATATTCTGTAGGTCAAAAACTATTTTGCTTGATTTATCGACCTTGGTAAGTCACGAACAGCTGTATCTGTCTAGATCAGTTTGAATTATTTTCCAAAAAAATATCTTCAAATATACCCAAAAATGTTTAAATAAAAAACAAACTCGATATTCGTTACCTTCTACTAAATTCTTTTCATATTTCAGTGTTACATATTTAATCTGAACTAAATAATATAAAATGTTAACAAAATTATTTAAAATATCTTAATAAAGAAATTGTGGCGGAAAAGCTCTAAAGATCTAAATCTTTTGCATCACAATATATAAAGTCGCCTTGGGTAGATCGTACGTATCATAAACCACCTTCATAAAATTTCCTCAAATTTTATTACGTATATCGAGTAAATCTTGATAAAGCTTCTTATGTATGCTTCGTTTTGTTTGTTCGCCGAATCGACAAAGAAAAGAGCTGACAGGAGTGACACTCTGTTCGCGAGTTCCAACAGTAGAGAGCTAATGTCGCGGAAAATAATGATATATCTAGAAATCCGAACTAAAAAAGTGCATGAATCACAGTCGAGAAAAAAAAGATCGCGCTACAATATTACATTACACTTTCAAATTTTATGAACTTTCTAGGCATTATTATACGCACAAATGAACAATTTTAATGTAGTTTTGAGGAAAATAATTTTTGCTTGAAAAATCTTGGATGTATAAATTTGTGCTTCCGCTCCAAGAAAACAAATAAAAAAGAGAATTATTTTTCTATTCGGTGAAGCGGCTTTTTACTTTCATTTCCTCTTTGTTGTTCGCATAACAAATATCAAATACTTTTAAGTCAAAATGGCTGGGTAATAACCAACCATCACAATATAAAACGCTCGTCACGATTTGTCGTCATTGATTTATGTCGAAATCTGTTGTTTCTAAATTAACGATCTCATGCAAGGGTTTTATTTAGATTAATAGATAAAGAGTATAAACCTTTAATAACCTTTGCTTTTTGTTTCATTTATTACGTGCACTTTACGGTTGGAAATTAAACGGTACCTACTTTAACAAAACTTTATAACCTCATTTCTTGTAATATTTAAAAGAAAGAAGTGTTCTTTTCTTTTATTTAAAACAAAAGTTGAGTGTGTAAACAAAAACAAAACTTGAAAACACAAGTACTCATTTTATAGTAGTTATTTATTGTCTTTACAAAGGAAGCTTACTAAATGTAATTCTGAGGAATTCCGCGAGGGTTACACGATTAATAGGTGTCTGTGAAAGTTTGATAGGTGTAAACTTCCGAGCACTCAAATCCAAATATTTCAGAGGTAAACATACTTTTAGTAATACGAAATTGACTTTATGATTTCTGCATTATTATAATAATTACAAAATTATAGCATTCAGCTTAATATTAACATGAAAATATGTTTGATGTACAAAATAAATGCAATATAATTAATGGACTTTAGTTGGTAATGAGTGGCGGCTTTGTATTAAGGGAGAACAACTTAAAAAAAAAAAACGTAACTAATTGAATATACGTGCATACAATGGTAAATCCAACTGATGAATTCTTTCTTCTTTCTTATTTTTAACATCCTGTATAATCTCGTGTATTTATTATCATTCTTTGAGTTTTTCTAACTTTAAGACAATCTGAAATTAAAAAGTCTAAATAAGAGATTGAAAGAAAACACAGAACTTTGTTTTGTTTATGTTTAATTAAACAAAGATCTTAGTAAATGCATTTTTACTCAAAAATGACTCATTCCATAAGAAAAATTCAAAAGTAACTGTTTTAGTTGAATGAATTTTCTCTTAATTTGTTCATGAAATGCAGAGAAAAAACCGAAATATTTTAACATTAAGGATGAGTGAGCCACCTTTTTTTACTAAAACGACAAGCTTCAGTTCAGAAAAAGATTTTGCAATAAAAACTTTTTAGCTCAAATAATATCAATGCAAAAAAAGCTTAAATAAAGAACACGAATATTTCTGTGCGCGGGTATGGTCTGAAGGTCAAGTTTGGACAAATGTTTAGGTATTGAACCTTTCGGGCCAATCGAACTCTTTAAGATGGTTGGGTTTGTGTAGCATATCAAGGTCTTTGAATGAAAAACAGTTCTCCCTATTAACAGTTACTTTTTCTTATAATTTCTCTTTTACTTCTTTTGTATTTTGTTATGATTCTAACATCTTTATAATAGTAAGAAGTGATGGCTGACAGTAAAATTCTGCAAGCGATATTTCTAGTTTCTAAATTGGATTACTGCGCAGCTTAGTTTCAAGTATGAATTTAGCTTTTGCCAAATCGTGAACTTCTACGCACTGTTTGAATAACTGATCAGCACATGAACCCCGCTATTGTCACAAAAGTTGATAATTTGCAGCATTTTAAACTCATGGGTGCTTTGCGTACTGAGCATAGATCTATAAAGCTAAAATAGATAAAGCAAAAAAGAAGCAAAACTCATTCAAAATATCGAAAACGTTATTTTCTCTGAATGCAGTCTTATTTATCCTCCAAATAGTTTGCTAATCGGAAAACCAAAAGCTAAAACTACAATTCGTTTCTTGCTTAAAAATGTAAGGCAAATGTAATTCCTTAACTAATTTGGGTATGTTGGGATACCGGGAATAAACTTTTGGGTTTCTAATTCTTTTTTTACGATCTATGAATTCAAACGTTCTAAACCGAGACAATAGAACTCAAGAACATCCACATTATATTTACTGTTTAATGTATATGGGGAATATTGTCCAAGGAGGCCTCTTTGCTGACCAAACTGTATCAGTGTGTTTGCTTTGCGGTTCCGGTCAGGGTTCAGGCCTGCATCCTGGCCACGTTGCCCTACTCTTCTTCTTTAATTTTCTTGGAATAGAAATGGGTGTAGTTACCTGTGGTGATCACTGATCGGGGTTATCTTTGTTTGCAGACGAGTCGAACTGCGCCCTCCATTAACCTTCTCAAGAAAGCTAAAACGCTCTAAAGAGAGATACATACGAATAAGGAGTTAGGCTATGGTTATTCCTCCACTATTTTTAACAAAAACAAGTTTCATCTGTATCAATAGCACTTGCCGTTCTAAAAATACTGGATACCTGTCGAAAAAACAGAAAACGATTGTTGATGCCCAGATCGCTAAAATGGCCACTGTCTATTAATACAGAATAAAAAATCCGAAATCAATACGGCTATGCGTTTCGAAGATTCAGAATATTTCTCGAGTGAAAACAACAACAAAAATTTGGAAATATCTTCGATGAAGAAAATCCTCATCTCTATATGACACGTCATCACGGAGCAATCTCATCGTAATAACTTTAATAATAAAAAATAGAAGAAACACGCCAGCTACGTAACGGCGATGGTAGAGAGAAAATTTCGCAAGTTTTTGCAGCTAAACCGTGTCAAGTACTATCGTGTAACTTTTTGGAGAAAAATGAGCATATTTCGACACCTATTATGTTCCTGCAGGCAGGCGTATCTTGCCCAAAAAAGAACAAAATAAAAGATGTACAGTGCAAATTTCCAAATTCAAACTTTGAGAAATTGCTCTTATACATTCCGCAACTAAAAGATGTGTTATTGAATACAAAACAAGTCAGTGTAAGTTCAAAAACAGTAAGAGGGAGACCAGTTGCAGTTTGAAAGAGCTCAAAATCAATAGAGTCAAGTTTGGGGAACAATACGCTTAATGTGATTTTGTGCAAAACGTTAGTTTAATTCTAAGCGGTGTACGTCACGGTTGTCATAGCAGCCTTGTAAACACAACTGATGCTTTCTACTTGTAAAAGTAAGTATTGGAAAACTCAAGTTGTGACATTAAAATGTAAAATTAAGAAACGACGTAATACAGTAATAAATCTAACTAATCTACTTAACAGAAAGAAACTTAAGTATTTGTCCAAGATCCTTCTAGCGCGTACTCTTAAGCAAGCAGGCACATCAATGTTATTCGACTCTTCTTTGGCCTTAACGGTAAAATAAATTTGATTTTTGAGGGTAAGACATATATGTGTTGTTGTGTTGTGGTGGAACGCTAACGAGAGGTTCTGTAATAACCAGGTGGCAGTGCGGTAGCGCTTTTACGGTTGAGGCTGAGGCTTCTTCTTTATGGTTTAATCATCGCTATATTATAATGCTGGATTCTTTTCTATTTCTACGTAAAACTTACAGTCAACACGATTTAAAGCTGCAAGTCGTTTTGGAAATAATGGATAGGTATTTAGAAATGAGGTTTTCGCACTTTGAAATTCTGGAGGCCGGAAAGTACCAAGAAATCTACCAAAAGCAAACCTTCTTTGGATTTACTTTCTTGGTAAAATCACTTCTGTAAAATTGATTGAATGTTGAATTTAACTACCGACAAGATGCTAATGAAGTTTCCTCTGATTTATATCTCTATAACTATAGCTCACCGTTTACCTTAGCATGCCCTCAAACAGAATTTATATGAAATTGAAACACTTACTTTTTAACAAAATTTAAAAACATTTTATAGTTGTTTAGAGATTGTGGAGTTTGTGTATTTGCATTTTGTTTGCGTATTTTCGTCAATCACGTTTAAATGATGTGTATTAACTTCATATTTTGCGAGTAAAGTATAAATGTGTCCACTTGCATTCCCTAGTGTCGGGTTTTCTAGAGTTTCGTAATTGTATACATTTTATGATATAATAGTCCAAGGAAGAAGAAATTTTTACCCATGACAAGGCGACTAATTGGCTAATCGGGTGCATTTTTATACAGTAATGTCTTTACGTCACAAAAATAGTAGTCACATGATTTAAACAATGTTTTAAATTAAAGCGATTAAATAATCGTCGAGATTTAAATTGTTCATGTCCATTGGGTTCGTATAGTCTAAGAAATAAAAGCGTGCTTAAAAAAACAAAATGTGGTAAAGAATACTAATTTATAAATCTGCATGACTCAGTTTATTCTGTCTAAAACGTGAAAAAATCATAAAAATGTTGAATAAATATCAAAGCAAATGTTCCTGATTCTTTTGTTTCAACTCGTATTTTTTCTTTTTATTAATTTTTGTTTATTTTTTAATTTCCCACACATTTACATCTTTTTCCGTTTTTACTGTTTGTACGAACATTTTTTTAATTACCTTTTCCTGAAACCAACCAACCATTTATTTTCAATTTACATTATCGTTTTCTGAACGTGTAAAGCTTTGTCAGTTACAAAATCTAAAGGCGGAATTTTGAAATATGCTGTTTTAATTGCAGAAATAATTTTGGTAACATCGGAGCTTAGTTTGGTAGCATAAAGGTTATACAATTCAAACAGATTAATTGGTATTGATATTAAAGTGAAATTTCATGCTTTGTTCTGTTCTCTACATCCTTTTGTGCCTAAAACAAACCGCAAAATAATATAATACAATGCAGAGTTTTGCAAGAAAGTAGGTACATATTAGTAATAATATACAAAGGAAGAAGATTTTGAATTTTTAATCCGTTATTTTGCTGGTATTAGAAGATTTATCTCGTCCCCTTCGTGAAGGTTTATCTCTATCTTCCTAGTTAAAGTTTTCCATTGTTTAATGCACGTTCACGGTACGTAGCAAGAATAATGCAGTTTTACAACAAAAATAGTCTGGTCTAGCGCGATGTATCTCCGATATTAAATTCAAGAATGCTGCGCCCCACACATAGTATCACTTTGTATTTTAGATATGTATACACGCAATAAAACTACTTTGAATTCATAACGCACAAATATTTCTATGCTTTACGATTACGAATTGCGAAGCGCATTTAGCAATTTGCATCTTAGGCTGTAAAACAATAATTCATGGCACCCACTAAAACTAAAAATGCGAAGCATTCAAAAGCTGAAGAAACTCCTGCATTGTGCTCCGTATTATTCTAACTTTACGTATGCATATAGCACATCCAGGTCGAGTACAAGCAAAACATGACAACAACATGATGTACGTACATTGATTCGATAAGAAATTAAAGATTTTTTAGAAAATTCCGTGGGGATTCCAGCTTTCTCGTTCTGCAAACGTTTGTATAGGTGAAAAGCCTTTTGAATAGTTACCTAAAGAATTGCTAAGAGTTGTGCGGATTAAACTGGAAGCATTTTATATATTTTTATAAAACTGACAACCACACGTCCAAACATTTTACTCAACTTGATTACCGGAATAACCAATTTGTATTTTGGTGGAGAGATGCGGGTTTCTGTCACCGATTGTACTCATCTGCCGCTGAATATGTCACGTACAGACAATGGGACGTGGCCTGGATATGTCTAAGATACCTTCGGTTGAACAAATACCAAAAAATAAAGTTTCTCTAGCTGTGTTCTGTAGAAATTTAAGCAATCGCGGTCTTAAAAATGAAAATAAAAGTTAAATACGAGGGAAAGTGTGCTAAACATGATTTCAAACAGTATAAATTTTTCTCGGTGATTTAATTTTGCTTCATTTATTTAATTGACGGATAATTTGTTAGACGATGCTCGTGAAAGCATTCTAATTAGAGCTTTAACCTTTGCCTTTTTAGTGACCTATTTCGCCATTTCTCTTATTTAATCGCGAATTCACACAAGTGAGCAAATCACACTTTTTGCTTTCGAGTGTTTAATAAAACTTTTTAAAACTTTCCGGCAAGGTAACTGTAGAATTAAAAAAATACGCTACTCTCGTTAAATGTATCAAAGAGGGAAATTCTGCCCAAAATACATTCCATGCATTCCAACATAATTGTTTCGTGTACAACACTAATGAGCAATTACCTTTTTACAGATTGCTTTATAACAGTCTTCTTCAATATCCCGAGTATTCTACGCATCCTTGCACAACCATTGTTCCATTGTTTCATAAACTACAACAATAATATTATTAAAATTATCAAGGAACGCTACGATTATTTGAGATTAACTAAGATGATAATAATAATAATACTATTAACCTAGAAATTGTCTAAAATAAATGTAAGTAACTTCTTTGGTGTACCTACTGATGCAAATATTGTCATTCAGGTTTTGTTATTGTATACAAGAGCACCAATTATAAGACTCTTTAGGTTTTACTTTAACATAAATTCGAAAAGAATTATTGTAAATAGACAATTAGAAAATAATGAAGTACTAATGCAACAAAATTCCGAGTCAGGATCAAATCTAAATATTTTTTAAATATTACTCTTCTTCCGACTGATAGAGATAAATGTAAATAGAGACGGTGGCGTAGAAACTATTGTTATTGGGGAGGGGAATCTGATTGATTGTTCCTGTTGAATAATTCAGTTATTAAGAAAGGTAAAGATTTCAAGTTTTTTAAACCAATAGGGCTAGAAAGAATATTATCAATAAATACTAAATCATTCTGGTCACCATCTTGAATTAAAATAGACAATAATTGTTTTTATTGAATTTTTTAAAAGTATATTATTCAACTTTTCAATGATACTAAGACAGTACTATGCTTACTGTTTTCAAAATCGTAAGAAAGCTGATGATTATTAAGTAGTTTTTAGTTAGGTTTAGTGCATCAATCGCGCCTCACTACATCACAGACTAAACATCTCTTTACAAAAAAACAACTGCTCATTCTTTCCAAGGTCTTATCCCTCTTTATAACCTGTAACATTACAATCTATAAAGCATCAAAAATCAGTACAACTATATTTATTTTAAGTAGCACAAGTAAAAGATTTAAATAAGAAAACTAAAATATGTCGTCAAGGATAAATCTTGTCGTCTGACTTTGCGTCAATAAATTAATCAGTATAACAAAATAAAAACGTAATGACGTAAAAACTGTTAGTACATTTAAAACTATTTCATGATTTGTAGAATCAAGAACACCGTCGGTATTTTACCACGCCTCCTTCTATTGTTTCAAAACAGTCGAGTTTCTCTATTTTTTAAAAATTTGGCAATCAAGTTGTCTCCTTCTGGGATGCACACAATGGAGCTTTTCAGTAGCTAATATTCCAAACTATCGCATGAAAATAAAATTTCACAAAAGACAACTATGCAATGGTTCAAAATCGATCAAAATTAGATTTCCCAAAATATCCTGAACAGAAAATAATTGAAGACCGTTCGTACCTGGTTCATGTGTTGAATTCTTAGGTTCTTAAGTTCCATCTTGAAAGGACGTTTATTCTTCGCCATTTCCCGAAAATATCATGTTTTTCACCAGAAAGCTTTTGCATGTCAAAAACGTAAGATGTGTGAAGTGTTCATGTCTAGATAGGTCGGTTTAAAACTTCTATAACGTGAAAACAAAAGAAAATTAAACCTATGTTTGTCTGAAATCTTTTTCTTGCAATCACATCTATTCTCTGTTGAAAAAGTTTGTAAAGAGACTAAAATTCGATCCCAATGTGACTTTGCTCTGTTTGTGCTTATGTGTAAAGCAGGTCTCATCAGCAATGTACATTTAATGTCCGAATTGTATAGATTAGTTAACCGATAGATTTTCATCGGCTGTATCTGTTAGTTTAAAATCTTTTGTGCTTTGTATTTTATAAAATATGCTTATCCAGTGTCAACGTGAAAAAAATTTACTTAACAAAGCAGGAATATAGACATAGATGCTATTGTAGAGGTTCAAATCCTCCAGAACGTCATCTCTGTCTCGTTTGTGGAAGCTAATTTAACACCTTCAGTGGGATGCTTCAGGATGTACCCAATCAAATACAACAATTATGTACAATACAATTCGATTCAGGTTTCATCTAGGTGGGCCGAAGAGGAAATCGACAGAATGGCCAAATTAGAAATAGACTATCAAGGTCGAGCCATCAATATGTATTCAACATGGCATTTTTCAAATCGTACCCGAAATGCCATTCAAAGCCGTAGATCTAATGTTTATAAATGTGTTTGTTCAGCTAGATCGCTCCAGATCTCCTGAAAATAGATATACACCTCTTATATTAAATATCTTATCTTTCCAATTCTTCATTGGAGGATGAGGATTTTCACAATCAACCAGAGGTGATCCAATCGTTTGTTACCTCGTCACACTTAATAGAGCAATGGGACAATTGAATAGCGGCCAAACTAACATTTCTGATGCTCTTTATAGAATTGTCCAAGGTGATAAAAGCCTTCTCAACGAAATCTTGAAGAATTTCCTTAAACAAATTTAGCACAAGGGCACCTCATCAAAACCCAGAAGAATTAAAACAGTTCGGAAGCCTCACCGACTCAATACTAGAAAACAAAAATACAAAGTCATCCAGAATCTTTACCAAGACATCCCAAATAATTAGCGGATTGCATATTACACAACAAGCCTTTCATAAAATCCAATGGCGTCTGATTACTTCGGATGAAAGTTCATTGGTCATTAATTAGAGGAAGTCTAGTGTTAGCGGCCTAGACCATCATACAATCAAAGAAGCACAGAAAATTTTATTCCAAACTTTTCTTAAGAACGTTCACCATCTTATCAAATATTTGTCAGGAAACCCTGGACTTAAACGGAACATGCGCTGATGCTTTGACAGACTAGGAGTAATGTGTTTAGCAGTCCAAATTGTTACCATTTTCTATAGGCGCATCAACTGTCTGTTTAAGGGCAAAACTTGCAAACTAGACTATTACAAATTATCAAGCGAGAGTAGATTAACCGCTTACAGGATTCAAGTGTGGTTCGGTAATGACCTAATTCAAGGTGCATCCAGTCATTGGATACATTGTCGTCCAATTTTCTGAAGTGCAATTAAGAGGCAATCTTTTGCCTACCATGCGTATATCAGCTAACGTATTTTTCTAAGAAAGAAAGAATGGCTAGTTGATCAAAGGCACACATTCTCTCAGAAAATCTAATCTTGTTTAGCGGAAAGGCTATAGAAGTCACAAATCTTTCAGTTGGAGCGAGAAGAACCTTGTGCCAATCAAATCAGCAAATTGCCACTAAGAACTATATAATTAACAATGTCATAAATGGTTCGATCTGCATTCATTCCGAGTTTATGAAAACCATTTGGTTTAAGAACAACGAAATAGTGCTTTATTGCTCTTGTTTTTTATAACTTTTATTATAAATCATAATTCTATCATTAAGTATCATCAATTCTTCTTCTTGAACAGCTTGGATGAGGATAATTTCTTTTATTAAATTTTATTTTAACGTTTATTTCCTGTTAAGTACGCATTAGTATTTAATTACTCTATATTTATTATATTGGGTAAAAGAACGCCATCTATTTTATTCTGTGTGACTCTATTTTGCGAAGCACGGAATAAGCGGGTACTACTCATTGGTAGTATTCCCTTTCGCGTGCTTTTATGGCTTTTGCTACGTCTACGTCAAAAGTTTCCAAGTGGTATACTAAACTAAACGAAGCTAATTCAGTCGTACTTAATTATGACAATTTTTCTCAAAACAAATTCTTTCTTCTAATCGTTTGGCGATTAAAGTAAAGCTGTTGGTACAAGGTTAGTTTTATTTGGGAAGGGGGATGGCAATGTTTACTAAGCTGCTCTTAATAACACTTTCTTGTATAGATATTGCGACATTCTTGTATCAGAAATTTTATTTTGTTACTAGATCTCCTAACCAAGGGTGTAGTTGAAATTGAAAAGTTAGGCTTGAATATAAAAATATTTACTTATTACTTAAATTTCAATACCCAGGGCATCTTCTTTTAAACTTAGCTATTGTCTGTTATACGTATATTTTGATAACATTTTGTTGGTATATCTTGTCTTGATCTCATAGTTCTCAAAACTTTTGGAACTCGCCTGGTATAAAGAGAAACTACGTCGGAAGTAATTTTTATAAAACAAAATGACGATTTGTAGATACGAAAGGAAACCCTTCTGAAATATTTATTCAGAGAACGCGTCCGGTAAACTCGAGATTGTAGTTATTTCACTCCATTTTGTTACATTACCAATTTTGCAGTATGGTAATTTGTCGAGTTTGTACCTATCAGCACGTAAAATTGCTTTACTTTAATGGCTGCCTTTTATCTTGAATTTACAACGAGAAAAACGTAGTAATTAAGTCTCTAGTGGATTTATCGCTACCAAGAAATTACCAGCGAAAGACTTTACAGCTAATGTCATAATTTCATATACATAATATAATCTCGATTGTTGATACTATCAGAATATGAAGGGGAGGTGTAGGTAATGCGTGACATTATGTCGTGACCCAGGTGCAAGTGCAACCGCAGGGTTCACTTTTGATATTCGCTGACGGAAACGGGAGATATAATATGTCGATAACACGTTTGCATTTTAAAAGCAAGTTTATTGTGGAATTTCAGAGGAACTAATATTGTTTATTCAAATTTTACTTTCTGTTTTACTTACCGCATGATAGATGTCTTTTTAAAATTAAACGGGAAAGTCGGAATGTAGATTAAAATCTTTTAGGTTTAAGCGGTTCAATTTTAAAATGAAATTTTAACTTTTTCGATTTTACCTTCAGATATTTTTGTTTGATACTGACTGTAGTGAAAATGTTTTCTCAAGTTTTTTTATGGTTGAATGTCGTTTTCGTGATCAGACTTTTCGCTTTATCAAAGTTTGTCTATAATAAATATTAATTTCCGGCGTTAGATTTTCAATATGGTATGTTCGTCGTTACCCCATCACGTAGACGACTCTCATCCAATGTTCGCAAGCTTTTAACTCTTTAGATTTCAGATATTAGATCTTTTCAGTAAAGAAATTTACGCCATGAAATTACAGAGTGCGCAGCCTAATCACTACGCACACAAAAAGCCATTGAAATTGAAAATAGCAATTGTAAGAGTCTAACATGGTGGCACCTAATGGGATAGGGAGCGTTAGGGTAAAATAGGAAATCGGGGAAGTTGTGGCCCTAATCTAAAGGTGAGGGCTGTAATACTGATGACGGGTGGATGTGACACAGTGCTGACCGCAGTAATCATGCTCGTTAGAACCGCCCCAATTAAGGCCAACTTCTTAAGGGCTTGCACCCTCAGGTGATGTCTTTCATCGTGTCCTTACAATGACCTAGCGAAATTGTTGTATAATTGGATGGATGCTTGAATTCTAGATAATTGAATGTACTGTTTAATCTAAACCCTTCAGCGTGAATATATTTAGTGCAAAGTTATCCTCTTCTAGGAAATCGAAGTGTAACATTCTTATTAGTGGAAACTGGAATATGTTTATTTGTTATAAAAATAAAAATTGAAACTGAAGCATTATTGACTTTTTTTTACTGAAACGAAACCAAACTTAAACTTATTTGTGAAAATGAATTCACGATTTTAGTTAAGTAGATTCTATTTCAGAAATTCTAAACAATTGATTGTAAAACAAACAAAAATTTAAATTTCAAAATAGGTAGTGTAAAACAAATGAATTAACTCCTTTTGACTTCGAAATGCTGTATATGCTCGAACGAACTGTAAAAGTTGCATACAGGAATTTATCTGTATCATTAAAGGATTGTTGTTAGTTTTCATCTCCTTCATTGATTTAAATAGCTTTGCTAGTGACAGCGATTGTTATTGATTTTCAGAACTTATATGAAACTGGTAAAAAGCATATGATACTAAAAAAATTTTCTGAGTTAAAAGTTTAAAATTTATAATAGTAATAATAATAAAGATAGTATATAATAAATAAAAAAGCTGTTGGTTTAATTGAAGACAATTAAAAGATACACAGATCTACTTAGACGAATATTTTCCAAGCAAATTGCAGAGAAGAGGAAAGCCTTCAAACCTAAACTCATAGAAATCAGAAAACAAGAAAAATGACAGAGTTAATGTCATAATATCAATGGAGAAATCTTGAATCCAACATATGAGAAAGAAGAGATAGAAACTAAAGAGGGAAGACAAATCCATATAACCTTGAAGAAACCAAAGACGGAATAAAGAGAAGAAGACAGAAAAAAGTAAATATGAACTAGGATCAGCTTGCCTGAAAGAAGAAACACACGCATGAACATTTTAGAAGATAAGGACCTACAAACAAACCAAAAGCCCTGATGCAATTACTATTAGCGTCTGTCCAAAATAGGGAGGACATCACAAACAAAGACCAAACACAGTAACAAATAGCAACTATCACATACATGAGAACACAGGATGATAACACAAAAACGAGAAGAATATAATAACACAAGAAAGACAATCGAAAACAAAGAGAAAAATAAAAACGCCGATATATGATGCTGATTACAGATAGACAACAATCAAAGAAGAAAGAGATATTAAAAGAGACTAGACACAACACTTTGTAAGAATTAAAGAATAAAAAAATTAAAGAAACAATGCTTCAATTAAGAAACAACAAAACAGGCAGCCCGGATAAATTAAAGCAAGAATAGTAGACTCTACGATAAATTATGGAAGAAAAAAAAGACGCTACAGGATTCCACAAAGGGCATCATTATATCAATACACAAGGGAGATGGTAAAGAAGAAGGAAGAATAGAAGGGGAAGAACATAATATTAAGAAATACCTTTGGTACAGTCAAAGAACAAGATAGCAATAGAAGATTAATGAACCATGAGATATTTAAGATAACTAAAAAGAGCCAGAGGTTAAAATAGTTGAGATATATTCACAGAATGGAGGAAAGTAAAGAGCGAAAGATCATAACAACTTAAAATTTCGGATATGGCAGACAAAGAGGAAAGCAGAAAATTAGTTGGAAAAGCAGTAGACAAAGTGACATTATAAAAATCAAAGTGGAAAAGTGGACATAATTAATGAAAGATAGGAAAGTTTGGTTAAAAACCTGTAAAAGAGCAAAGATACGGCCAAAACCAATAAATCTCACAACCAGGGTCTGATAAATTTTAGTGAGTTTGGATTGCTGTAATTGAAAAAATGTTTGGTGTGTAAGCCAGTCATTGAGTAAAAAATGGGAAAAATGCTCTGATCACAGTTAGCAAAAATGTGATCTGTCTGTCTGTTTGATGGGTGTTTGAGCTTACGCAGAGGATTGTGTTGTTAAATGTTGAAGTGAGAGTTTGTCGAGCAGTTTATGATCCATAATTGTTGTTACAATCTGTTGCAGAGTATTTCAATAGATAGCATAATCAAAGTAGCAATAAAATTGTGTTGGGTGATACAGGTTTGTGAGTTAAGTTGAAGACTGGTCTAAAGTTGCAATTACTGAGTTTATCGAGCAAGTTTTAAATGAGGTTAGCATCGGTAAACATTTTGTTGTTTGTCGGAATAGTATTTTCCTCTTGTATGGTAGTATAATTTAGTAACAATCTTTCCTTATTTGATCTGATTTCATTTACTTAAATAAAGGTAAATATTTACAGATAATTCGTTTAAGAAGTAACAACTCAAGATAGATAGAAAAGTGTTTAGTCTAAAGTAAATGTTGAATCTTAGAAATTTTTGATTTTTATACAAGGATAAGGCAATTTAATCATAGAATTGTGTTTGTCTTTTCTCATTGCTAACTTGAGTTTTGTAAAGTCCTTTATAAATTAATGCTTTAAAAATTTCACCGAAAAATATTGCGTGAGTTTGAAGTTTTTATCTGCTTTTGAAACTGTTATGATTATTTGGAATTTATTGTAGAATTACAGAAGGAAAAATCTTAATAATTTCATAGCTGACTGAAGTAACTGATATCCTTGATTATCTGATGATATACAGGGTTCTTGAGGGTTAATTCCTAGAATCAAAATACACCGACTAAATCCAATTTGCCATAAGCAGAATTGCTTTCTTAAGAAGCTATTCTAAGCACAATAATTCAGAAACTACCATTAGAATTAGCTGAAACAAGCGCATGGTTTTACAATACATAATTATAGAAGGCGCCTAGCTATGCCACTTTGACACATTTATTGAATAGTGAATATTTTATAGGCCGTGCTGAGCAGTACTATCTAATTTATATTTCAATTTTTCACCTTCTGTAGACAATACTTTATCTATGTTGCATCTAAAAGTTTTACAACATGTCTTTGTGTAGTGTGAAGCAAGCAATCTATAACTACATTTACTTCTCTAACCTGACTTCGTGAAACTTTACACTAGATGCAATAAAATACAACACAATAAGTATAAAATAAATTTCATAGGTAACTCGATTCATATTTTGATGCAATATATCACAAGCACGAGAAAATTCTTTAAAGAAAACATTTCTTATAATCTTTTTTTTAAGTTTTTATAATTTAAACAATAGGAAATAATAGTTCTGAAATTAAATTACAAATTACTGCGCTTTCGTTTCTGGAGATTTACTAATAGCCGAGTGAATGGTGTCTGAAAAGTAAAAATAATCATTTGCAGCCCTAATAAGAATCTTCAGCAGACAAAACAAGTTAAAAATAAATAAATTACACAAAAAAGCGCCTTAAGTTAATTTGTAGCAGAGTGTTTCTAAACGTGGCATTTTGTCAATTTCCATCTAGAATTCAAACATCTGACTAGCATCAAAATACAAATTGAACACATTTGCTTTGCATATTTGCCTCTTTATATAAACTCGGTGGTTGTGGAGCACGGAAGTTGAGGGTGAGCGCGAAACGAAGTACAATTTATAGTAAAGATATACACTAACAAGATAGTTAGTTAAGAAGATAAATATACGGAAAGACAGTTTAGTTACCGAAGTTTTTGTTGAAGAACGATGAACGACTGGGACAAAAAATAGATAATAGTTCAGCGGTACCGTCTGTTTGAGAGTCAAAAAAGCAAACTTCACTATACGGAACAGAGACAAAAGTAGAATTAAAATTTCATTCTACCCTTTGCACTAGAAAAGCTGCATTAAATAATGGATATTAAAACCTTTTAATGTGTTGCCTGAAACATATAAAACCAACATAAAAGGTATTACGACGAAAATATTACACAACTCTATGACCCAAGCAAAGTTAAATTCAGAATTGCTTTATGTTCTAAATTAATTATTCACCTTTTACTGTTCTTTGAAAGGAAGGTCTTTGTTTTACATGTTTTGGTTTATCTTTCTACATTTCGTTTATTTTCATAAATCCAAAATTAAAGTTAAACTCTTAATTATGTTCTTCGCTGTAGTAATCAATATAGAAGGCGCTAATAACCTCACTTTGTGCTTGTGATGGTTCGGGTTTTATTTACAGTAATCAATAAATATAAATATTATAAAGCTTTCACTTCAACCTACCATTATTTCTTTATTAGTGTTCAGTTTTTGTATTACTTTGAATATGATTAATATTTTAATTAGTGAATTTATTAACGCCAGAATCAAATTCAAGGAATATTACGTTTTCCATTAGACAAAACAATATGTGCTTAAAGTAAACGAGTATAATAATTATTTGATTATCAACTCTAATATATTTTCTTCTAATTTTCTAAACTTAAAAATCTTGATTATATCTAGAATGCTTATAAGAAACAGTAACGGCTAGTAGCTTTTTATTAGGGGAGAGCAACATAAATAATTAAATATAACTAATAGAACTCACCTTAGTGACCTCTGAAGATTTCTATCTATAATGGACATAATGGGCAGAATCTCTGAAAAACTACAGCAGTAAACTGACATGGCATCTTTCCTAAGAAATCTCGAAAAAATAAAAAATTGATATTAAGAAGATAATGGAAAAGGATGGTAATATTGACATCCAAATCTATGACTCCTGTCTGCATATATAATAATCAAACGATTTGATGATTAGGTAACTAGTTCAAATCCAATGCAAAGGAGACTTATTTCGTTTATATTTCAGGTAACAAGCTAAATGCAAAGGTGGTTACAGGCAAGTTGATGAAATACCACACCATCCATTTTGTAAGCTTTAAGGAGATGTCTACGAGGGTCGTTTGAAAAGTCCGTGCAAAAATAAAAACTACTTAATTGTTTGGGGTAAACCTTTTTTATTTTTCAACATAGTTTCCTTTTAGGCTTATACACTTCGTCCAACGCTGCTCTAGTTTGTTGATCCCTTCTGAATAATAGGATTTGTCCAAGTCTGAAAAATAACCATTCGTTTCTGCAATCACCTCCTCGTTTGAATAAAATCTTTTTCCCGCCAGATATTTCTTCAAATTGGGGAACAAATAGTAGTCCGAGGGAGCCAAGTCTGGAGAATAGGGGGGATGTGAAACGAGTTGGAACCCTATTTCCATTAATTTTGCGACCACAACTGCTGAGGCGTGAGCTGGTGCGTTGTCGTGATGGAAAAAGAGTTTTTTGTGGGCCAATCGTGGGCGTTTTTCTTGCAGCTCGAGATGCCTACAGCACTAGC
>VTPC01090570.1:626232-656341 GCA_011009095.1 Ignelater luminosus
GAAGTGGTTCTGATCTGAAACTATCTGGCTCAAGAGAATCCAATTAGTATAAAAAGCTTGATGATCAATCCAAAAGGTCCAACTAGTCCAGAACGTCCGATTAATCTTAAAAAACCGTAGAGCTTTTTCGGCATCAAAAATTCAACAAATTAGACTTGAAGGGCTTGGTCCGAAAGATCTAAGGACTTGAACTCTAGCTAAGTCGTACAGAATTCAGATTTAAAAACCAGGCTTGTATACTTTCACTTTCTAGTGATTTCCCATTCAGTAAAAGATGTAAGGTAAGTTTTTGTAGATTTTGAAAATGAGAGAGATATTAGCTTATCTCACTTATGGTAACACGAATTCATTTTGTAGGTACTGACAGTAAATAGTTTAAATAGTTTGCAAAGTGACTAGCATGGATAGATATTCCGATTTTTATTAGAGGATTGAGCAGGTTTAACAAGAAGGCACGGGAAGGAAAAACTGATAAAAACATAAATAGTGGCTCAAGTGATTAAAGAAAAAAGTTAAGAGTTAGTACAAAGCCTTAATGTAACTTTCAGGACTCGAATCACTAATAAAAATTGAACCGCTACTTTCTCAATTTTAATTAAGAGAAGTGCTGTATGGTAAATTGAAATAACCGTTTTAAAACCTTTGATTTTGTTATTCCACGAAAACACCTGCAGTGTCTATGAGGTATGAATATGATGTGCGTTGGTAAAACACAGCATTTTCTTATAAAACAGTTATTGTTCAACTTTTTAAAAATAAAACGTGTTTTGCTTGTCTAGTGTTCTGCACATGTGCTAATATAAAAATTATCTTGTTCTGACATTCTGTTGTTTTCGCTAAAGAAAGAGATGGCCGTATTTTGGTTAGAGGTAGTATACATCTGGATTTGTTTTAGTCAAACAGGTGTTTGATAGTGTCGATTCCTCCGCTGTTGAAATTTATTATTTATATAACTTTTGTTAGTTATTTTCAAGTCGTGTAGCAAATTGATTTTAGGATGCTAGTGGAGTTGTTTGAGGATTGGTATCGATTTTTAATTATCGTGTTAATTTAACGCTGTTACTTGTGACCGAGTAGTATTGTTTTAATTTGTGAAAAGTAATTCATTTGTTTACAAAAAGTCAGTTCGTAGCATGATGGCGGTTTGCGGTGTTTTAGTGCAGTGGAACATTTTTAAAGCGTTTCAGGATATTCCCAAGAAAGACATTCTAAACTTCAGCGTTTGTTTCATGAATTTGGAGTAAAGGATGGTAAATTTAAAATGTTTGCTGTAATTGGTGAGTAATCTTTAACTTATCATTTCTGTACGGTTAGAATGTGTTACAATTCTCACAGATAATCTGATTCTGGTTAAACTTGCAATTGCAATTTATGTGGATGTTCGTTTTTTCACAATGTGTTAGGGTGGGTGGGATGAGCGTATTACATCAAATAAAAGAGGAAAAATATTTGCTTACTTACTAGATAAATTTCAATTTAGAACTTCTAATGAAATGATTTATATTAGCTGCTTAAAATAAAGTAAAAAATAGTTCATAGCGTTGCTTTTATCGACAGATTATACCTACGATATTATAGGAATGTTTCGTTTGCTTTTTTCACTTTCTAGAAAGCGGCCATGTTTATAAAAACAAAATGCAAGCTTTTCCGTTGCATTTTATGTTTTAATTAATTTTGTTGATGAGAAACTTTTCGGAATTGAAGTGGTCTTCTAAAGTCACTAACTAGTTTTTCAAATTAAATTATTAATGAAAGGTAAGTACTGCGTTTAATTTCGTTTTTGTAGCAAAAACCGTTGCTAAGTCAAATAATATCGTTTTTTATTGCTAAAGTTGGGGACGGTATGAGAACGAGTCTGAAAAAGGTTCTATTTCAGCTTTTCTGTTCCTAAACATAAAATTAATTAAAAATTAGGCATTTAGCTTCTTTATTCCAGAATCCAAATATTAGCTGGTCATTTGTCTAAAAGTTCAATTTTTATTTTATTAAAACAAAATGTGGAAGTCTCTGTCACTTCTTCTATTGAGCATTCCAATAAGTATGATCTGCTCGTTAAAAAAACAGTTTCCATCTATTTGATAAATAACTAGATGTGTTATCTGTTTTGAATAAATTGCAGCATACTATGATTTTCACGTGCAAGATTTTCTTATTCAGTAACTTCTAAAAACAAAAGGATAAGTATGTACAACAATCCATGTTTTAGCTGTAGTAACATAACACTCCTCCTCAGAACTGAAAATACTTGAATCAGCCGTTATTACTGAAAAGCATTCAAAATGGTCTATTTAATAGACCAGAACCAAGTAGGCGTACTATTTAAAAACAATTCACATTTGTAATACAACAAAAAATCATCGCTATGACATCTTACATATTGGTTATAGACATTTGGTTTTAGGAAATATGAGAATTCTAGTTAGCGAATGCCTAAGAAACCAAAGACTATTTTTAAGAAACAAAAACAGCAATTGATCTTCAAGACCTTTTGGCTTTTTTTCAATTTAACCAACATTCTAACTTTTACCATCTTCGAAATCTCAGTGATGACTGATGAGATTTATTTGCTCCTGGTTCTCTTGTAGAATTATTATTGTCAATTCACTTGTTCAGAGACAGCTAACTAGCTACAAAAGATAATTTTATATCTTTAAATCATAATTTAAATTATGCAGTTTATTTCAAGGACATCATGTGTAATTATTACACTTATACAGTGTCCCAACGGTTTGTGATTTTGCTATTTTTAAAAATTTAAAGAAAATGTTACTGTCTAGAGTTTCTAAAATTATTCTTAGCCACACAGAATGTTCCGTAAAAGAGTGGCATATAAAACCCAAAATCTAAATATTTTGCTATTTAATTTTATTAGTCTTGATGATTGGCTCAAGACCGTTGCTATACTGTACCTGAGGAGACTCTGCAGGGCAGAATTACTGATCTCTCATCAGACCAATCGATGCACCTTATAAAATTGTGCCTTGCCTGTAGAAGTATCCTTCTCCAGTGGAAGAAAGGATCCTGAACCTTGGGTACCAAAAAGTAGGTTTTTTAAACTACTTGCCAAAATTCTAAAAAAACAGGAAAAAAATGAAGAAACCGATATAAAATCGAAAATTCGCAATTGTGGTATTGTGTCTCTAGATCAGAGATAGGTATGCAATTAGATTTTTTCGAAAACACAATAAATGACATTCTTGAAATATCAATTCTTAAAGTTTTGCAAAAAATGAGATACAGTAATAATCGAGAACCAGAAGGCAAAGAAGAAGAGATTGAAGGTAGTTACCAAATAGAGTGTGGAGATACAATTAGCAAGCAAATCAAATGAAAAGATGAGATAGAGGAACCCAACAGTTAGTGAACTAGAAAGTAAGAACTTGTTAAGTAATTTAACAATCTATAAGCGAATTTATTTTAAGTAATAGAAAGTAATTAAATATACCTAGATGCACAAAAACAAAAG
Source organism: Ignelater luminosus (assembly GCA_011009095.1). Lineage (NCBI taxonomy): Eukaryota > Metazoa > Arthropoda > Insecta > Coleoptera > Elateridae > Ignelater > Ignelater luminosus. The sequence continues at coordinate 629,699 of VTPC01090570.1, forward strand.
ATGTTTTGTAGACATTCAGCAGAGGGGTGGCTCGAAAATTCCCCCAAGCTAGCCCTGGTTCCCCCTCTAGCTATGGCCCTGGTTGTTGGTTCCATAGAATGCTTATGATTTATATAAAATGTGACTTTCATATTTTGATTAGCCATCCTTGTGCGGTGAACAAACTGTTTATCGTTTTGATATTGGTTTTACTAATTTTTTAAAAATGTTTATATTTTCGGCTTTGAATAATTTTATTCTGCGTATTAGAACCTGACATTTAATTTAATTGCCAAGAAGAGCTTAAGTAACTTCTAACCTGCTGCTGTATTTTGCAATCAATCTTGCCAGTTGTGATGTATCAGTCATGACTTGTTCTGAATCATTATTTTTTCGATCTCACGGTATTTATATATGATTTATTAGAATTTTAACTTTAACATCCTGTATATTTTGATATTTTCTTATTTTAAAACTCATTGCTTTTTACTTATTATTTACATTTTTTAAAATCCCGCCAATATTTCATTATTTTAAGTTGGTACGAGAATGTCATAAAATAATGTGGATACATACTCTCGACTTTTTTTAACTTTATTTCCATAATTTATTGTTGAATTCAAAATTTGATTTGTTCATTGATTAAGTTGAATTAAGAATTCTATTTTTTTAAGTTTTTCTTATTTAAAAATCATCTTTTGTAGGAAAATGCGAATTTTATTGTCTTCGGGAAATCCCCTAATGAAATATCCTTTAACGGTTCGATTTTAACATTTTTTTGAATATTTGTTATTCTCCCGTTTTAAAACTTTATTTGTGTTTGATAATTCTTTAGAAATTCTAATTTAACTTAAAAAAGCAAAACATTGATCCCAGACCATTGATTTTTTCTTCAGTTTTAATTTGTATGAATCTGGATACTTTCACGTTTTAAATTTGGCGCATGGGCGGATACTCTTTTCTTAGGCGTAGTTCTTCCGTTTTCATCTGAGACAAAGCATTGCGAAAGTCATGGGCGTCCGCAAAATCCATGGCGAAAGTGGTTGCACAATCAACAGGTTATTGTTTATAATTTTATAATCAAAATTATATTTCTTCAGCGGAGTTTGAATAAATATTGTGTTAGTTTGTTTTATTCGTGCATTGTGAAATTTTATTCTAGCTTTTGTGCTTCTGTTATGGTTGTTTATGACCTAGAAACACAAGATTCTTGTCTGGTTCCCTAAATGCATTCGGTATAGGTGTGGGTCCACTAATGGTTCTCGAAGTGGCTTCAAGTGAAAATCTTGTTGTTTATCATAGAAAATCAAGAATAATTTGAATTTCTTATTAATCTGAGCTAGAAATTCAACAGGTAATATCGTACATAACCTCACAAAGGTGATACAATGGTACTGGATCAACGATCAAAAATCTACTAAACCGCATTGAATGTAGATTCTCACGGGAATGTGATAAAGCCAGGAAGTACATATCTGTGAGTTAAACTGTGTTTTGTTTTAACGTTTATTTTGTTTCAAAATTTGTTCATACGACAAGGTGAAACTTTTGTTGTTATATTGCGATTTGGTGACAATTATTGGTTTGTTTTTATTGAACTAGTGGTTATTGTTAAAATCCACTTATTTTAACGATTAAATATATTCAATATTGTGGATATTCACTTGTTTATAGACAATTAGTTGCTATCGATGATATCCACTTGTTTCATGATTAGAAATGCATTCAATATTATAAATATCTATTTGTTTATTGATAATTAAGTTACTATTTTTGAGGTTTATTTATTTGATAACCTAGTTATTAATTAAACTAGGGTGACATCACCTCTATTTAGAGAGGATTATTTAAAATTAAAAATTGTGGCCCTTTTTCGTGCGCTTTTGAATGAGATTCGCATTTCTGACATTAACAAAAGAAGCTATATTTCGCGTTAAATAGGCAGCGGTCAGCGACCTTCATTTTACTATTGAAATATGTTTTTAGAAAAAGAAATTGGAAGTACCTAGTTGTTAGGGTAAAGCCAGTGCCTTTGAAAGAAGCAGGTACCAAATATTTAATCTCCAAGAAAACGTTTTGACGAGAAACCTCTTTATAATTTTCGCTTTTTTGGATTAAGAAGTAAACATGATGGGGGGGTAAAATAAAGTTGCTGTACTTGCTTAGTTGACAGACTTACTATTTACTACTTGTCCAAGATAAAAGAAGGCAATAGCTTATGTTAAAAAAACCGCTATTTCGCCGAAAGCATGGTAAACACACCAAACCTTTCTCGCACTTTAAACGCTTATAATAGTTTTTCTGGTTTCTACAATGCCATAAATAACCTATGGACACGTTTATAACATTTACTTTTTGATCTGTAAACGGAAAAATATTAAAATTTTACTGTTAGTGACTTTTTTCTGTAAAACTCCGAAGAACCAAAAACTTCAATAAGCATTACGCTACATAAATAAAAATTGGTTGGTTTTATGGAATTAAGTTAAATACAGAAGCGATAATTAGTAGTATCTTCCATAATGTGTTCTATTCAAATAAGAAGGGAAAGTTGAAAATGTCCAGGGGGTAGCTTATGATGGCATTTATTGTTCATTGTGCTACTACGCCTGCGTTAGTTTAGAGAAAATAGGGATGTTTGGCAAATTTTCATTCTTGCACTACAATGGTTTTACAACAACCGTAAATCTCCTTAACTTTCACTTTTTACTCCGAAGGCGAGAACACAAAGAACACTTTCCTTTTTCTAACCAGAGGCGGCTTCAGTATTTAATATTTCGGAAAATTGTGAAAATTTTCAACTTTCACGGAGCCACTTCGTTTCTTCATTTTTTGTCTTCTTTTAGCCTCACTTATCACCTATTAAAAGGATACCTTTTATTTCAGAATCACCCTGTATAGTTGTAATGAGTATGGAATAAAAAATTATTAACACACTGGGTGTTTCATTAAAAAAATCAAATAATTAGAATATACGTTGTTTCTCGATCGCTCTATACAAAAAATAATGTAGTTGGAATTTTACCACGGCAAGGTGGTCACAGCCAAATGTTTAATTAATAATACCAGGACGATTTGGTAGATTTGATAATGTTTTACCAAAAATTTGAATAGCGCTGAAACCGTTTGATATAGAGCTCCATAATCTTACCACAGCAATCAGCATTGAATAAATAATTGAAAAAGTAGCGAGATATACAGGGTGCTTCGTCTAAGAGGAATTAGACTTTATGTGTCATACTCAGAAAGCACAGTCTGAGCTTCTTCTTTATATTTCTATAAATAATGATATTGTTTTCCGATTACGAACCTCCGGGGTACTCTCCAATAAACGAAAAAAAGTGAAACTTCTGATTACTAAATTAAAACTACATCATGTCGTTTTCATTATACACTCAGCGGCAAAACTAATGCATAATTGGTAAATCTTAAATAATTTTTTAACAATTATAAAAAATGATGACACCTACGACTTATAAATATACAAGTCCTAAGAACTTAAATAAATTAACTTTGGTTAGTCTGACACTGTTTTTATTTTTCTATTGTTAATTGTTTTGAATTTGAAGAATTCAATGTAAATGAAAGCATTAAATGAAATAAAACGGTAATTAGTATTATAGTGGCCACCTCGTGCTTGTATAACTGCTTAAAGTCGCCGTGGCATTCTCTCAACTACAGTTTGCACGAAATTTGGGTCCACATTTTTCCATTCTTCTTGCAGAGCCCCCAGAAGTTCAATTATGGTATGTATACGAGGTTTTCTATTCTGCAGACTGTTTCTCATATAATCCCATAGATGCTCTACGGGATTTAAGTCCGAACGACACGCTGGCCAGACCAGACAGCGGCTATCAACCTCACCAAGAAAGTTATCTTGCACTAAAGGAAATTTTTGCGCCGATTCCTGTGGCATATGGCACTACTTGGTCTTGAAGAATGTCTTCAATGTATCTGCGAGCATTAAAAGCAATCCTACCAAGGGTGATAAGTTCTGTACAGCCATTCAGAGAAACGCCGCCCCATATCATCACAGAGCCTTCAGCGAATCGGTCTCTCTTTACAATCGCTCATTTCGCAAAACGTTCACCTGGTCGCCTCCACACTCCCTGGCGACCATCTGCACCGAGATTCATCAGTAAAAAGTACTCTCTGCCAATCATCAATTTCCCAATTTGCATGACGACGATAAAAAGCTAGCTAGCTAGCCGAACTATCTAGCAGGGCGTGAGGCATAAAGATAAACTTTTCCCAACTTTCTTCAAACTGTTCTTGTACATCCCGAGTTGTATCAAGCATGCCCTGAAGTTTTATTGCAGTCAGAGTGCGATCACGAAGGGAATTTAATGTTAAAAATTGGCCATCTATCGCCGAAGTTGCTTGTTTCCTTGCTTGCCCTTGTCTCTTTCTTACATCGCCAGTCTTCAGAAGACGTCTAGAAAATCAGGAAATAATTGACTTACTCCAAGAAGATTGGATACATATTGTGACTTCTTCCTTCTTGAAGCAATGTTGCGACTCTTATAGCATTATCACGATTTATAGAGGTGCCATAATAAAAAAAATGTTTTAAACAACAATAAAAACAACGGAAAAATACAAACGAAATAAAAAGTTTTAACATATAAACTTAAATTGTAACAATTACACTTTTTCATCAACAAAATTAAACTGATATAAGAAACATTAAAGTACGCCTGGTTACACTTTATTTTATGATTCAAACATTGAAATTTGTTTTTAGGTGCAAACAAAAAAAATTTTTTTTGTTTAAACAAAAATTACAATTTTTGTAAATTATACGTTAATTTTGCCGCTGAGTGTAAATCTCGGTTCTATAAAGTGCACCATATCCAAGTTACAGGGTGTCAAATCATAAAATCTGATGTAATGGTATATGAAACAAATGAATAACGTTGAAATTAGTAGATTTGAACAGTTCTAATAATTCGTAATAAGTATTTTTTTTATATTTCTTTATGCGATCAAGATATCTGCTTATCTCACCTTATCTGTTCATCCTGTACATGAAAAGATACATACATATAGAAATCCGGTCTCATCAGTGGAGCCCCTATTGTGACGGAGCCTGAAACTGAAAGTTTCATCAGTGTCATCTGTCATTAGATGCGGCAACCGCTGGATAAGATCTTTTGTACTATTTTCGCCATTTTGGCAACTTTTATATTTTTAGAATTTTCTGGACAAACGATAACGGATATGTCGCACCGGTACAATTGAAAAGAAAGAGGATTATTTTTTAAAAGGGAAAGATGAAAATTGTAACCTTGATAAAAAATGTGACGATTCGCATTTCATTATTAAAGTGAAAGATATTTTTTTTGTCAAAATACACCTTGTAGAAGAAGTTCTTGAAATTTATCAAATAAAATATGTTCTATGTGAATAACTGAAAAGTTTCTGTTGAATTTAATTTATTAAAGTCTTTGATGTTAAATTGCAAGATGTTTAATAAAATGATAAATCATTTTAGTATATTACTACATGATTAAGCCAATACCTAGCTTAGGGAACTTTATGAAAGATGCATAACTTGAACTAAATAATGACTACAAGAATGTCCCACCCTCGCATTCTTACTTCACCCTAGTTAAGCTCAAGACCGCGAATAATATAACAGTAGTTATAGTTGTAAATAGTTTCAGTTTTTGTTACCAAATAATATTAAACCGAGCTGCCCATTTTTTTATCGAAGTTTTTATATAGCGGCATCGTTTTTACTTTAAAAGTTAAAAATTTATTCAGAGGTGTCTCGAGATAGCGGTTGTGCAACATACTAGGATGAGGAAAATAAACAATAACACAACTTTAATAACTTGTGTATACAAGTAAAGTTTCAAAGTTGTGTATAACAAAACTGAGAAACGGTTGCTGCATACTGATGACCAATAAATAATGATTCGCATTAGTAGCGGTTTTACGACGCATTCTCACTATTAAATTGATAACCCAATTTACACTCGCTAATAGAGTTTTATTTAGAGTAAATTATGTTATGTTTTCTATGTGGAAATTTAATGGTATTTGTTTCGCGGCGGTAGAAAGTTTACAATTTATCTCCTATATTTTGCTTCTATATTTTCAGTTTACGCTACAACCACAAATTTACGTAACAACTGCGAATTCTCACGTATATCGTTTGCATCGAGACAGACCAGACACCTCGAATAAATATATGCTTTACACATACACAGCAAAAATGATTTACACCACTGTTTTGTAATTTTACCTTCTCCTTAAACAAATATTTCCCAAGGATAATTTTAGGAAAGCTTTGTTCTCTAGGTAGGTGTTCTGTATTTATGCCTTCCCTTTTCAAAACTAAAAATATTGCATTTGAAAACATACATTCGGTTATTTACAAATAGTATTTTCCCGTTTGAAGCAACAATTGTCAGCCGACCCTTCACCGTTTCAATATTTAATTTACTAATGGCAAGTATATGTAACTAGCTAATTTTACATCACTAAAAGTTAAATTTATAAACACGGAGAGAACTCAATTTCGTTTTTTAATGAAAAGTCTATAATTCATTTTTCATTATATCATATTTTTCTATAGCGTTTTTCAAACTTGCCATTTCCATATTGTGTAATAGTAGACAGCTTTTTTTTTTGTTTCTGATGAAAGTTTATAATTAGGGAGTTTTAACAAGCTCAGTTTTAAAACACATATACGTATACCTGAAGATAAAGTTAGTTATGATTCAAAATTGTCAAATCCTAACTTAATTGGTAATTTATTTAATTATTATCCATGAATCGTTTATTAAGTTTACGGTACATCCTATACACAGTGTATCAGAAAAGTATGGAATATCCTATATATCTCAGTAAACATGCATTTTATGGAAACATGTTTCCTGTAAAAGTTTTTAGTGTTTAGTTTTACATTACAGGGCAATACCAAATAACTATTTCTTAAAAAACAAAAGCGCAACGAATAATGCTTCAATTTTTTTTAATGGGAAGGTATCCCTTTATTGTACTCATTTGATAGAGAATGTTTTTGTCTTTTCAATGATGTAAAACTTTGATACACTTGCATAAGTAAATTTTGATTAAAACGCAAAAAATTGTTTGAAAGTTTATTTCAATATTCATCTGCTACGAATTGAAAATTTTGCATAACTACACTCTACAGTTCATAAAAGGTGTTCAAAGTGTGCACCATTTACAGCTTGGCAATGATAAAGTCGTCTTTCAAATTCGTTTACTGCATTTTGAATCGTTTCTGGTGTGATAGTTCTAATCCCTGCTCTAATACGGTCTTTTAGAGTTTCAATATCTTCAGGCATATCGACATAAATCTTATTTTTGAGATGGCCCCACAGAAGAAAATCAAGTGGACTTAAATCCGGCAAGCGAGCTGGCCATTCTACTGCACCTCTTCTGCGTATCCATTGATAAGGGAAAGTATTATCAAGAAACTGTCAGACATTAACTTCAAAATGAGGAGGAGCCCCGTCTTGTTGCAACCATATTCTGTTATGTGGTACATCTGGATCTAGTGCATTAGGAAATAGAACAGCTAAAGCAAAAACTAAGTCAAATCATAAAAAATCTAGATAAACATCCGCTGTTAAATTACGTTCTATAAAAAAGGTCCCAAAATTTGGGTTCCAATAATTCCTGTCCAGACATTGACTTTCTGCTGATATTGGATGGGCCCTTCTACATACCAGCCAGGATTTAACGAAGACCAGTAGCGCGTGTTTTGTTTGTTAATGGTACCATTCAAACAAAACGTTGCTTCATCAGTGAAGAGGATATTTTTATGAAAATTTGCATTTTCCTGAAGTCTATGTGTTATTTCTTCGCAAATTGCAATCTTCGATCTAAATCATCTTTTAATAATTTTTGAACTATACAAGGTTTATACGGATGCCACTTCTCTTTTCTTAGAACTTCGTGTGCAGTGGATTTCTTCAAAGTATGTTCACGAGCAATTTGTCGAACAGAAACATGTGGATTTCCCACGACAGCCAACATTATATTCTCACTTTGTTTATTATTTAGAGCTTTAGGTCTGTCCGTTTTTGGACGATTTTTGACAGAACCCGTCTCATGAAATTTATGCAAAATTTTACTTACAGTAGACTGAGAAATATGGTATTCGGGGTGCACGTTATTAAACAAATTGCAAACTTCCTCCTGTGTTCTCCTTCTGTTTCCATATCCCAGCATCATTAAAATTTCGATACGATGTTTTTCTGATAAATGATCCATAGCAAGTCGTATTTTTGTAAGTTTGTTATCCTCACGTTAATCAAAATGCTTAAATTAATTAAACAAATAACTTTTCGCTTTAGTTCGGTTATTAATTGACATTTCTACGACGCATTCAATTATTGCAACAAACAAAAGTGTATCACACCGACCATAATGTGACTAGATGATATTGAAAATTTAAAAGACCGCGTCTGGAACGGTAACAGATGAATAAATAAACTTTTAAGCGTTATTCAAACAATTTTTTGCGTTTTAATCAAAATTTACTTATGCAAGTGTATCAAAGTTTTACATCATTGAAAAGAGAAAAACATTATCTATCAAATGAGTACAATAAAGAGATACCTTCCCATTAAAAAAAATTGAAGCATTATTCGTTGCGCTTTTGTTTTTTTAAAAAATAGTTATTTGGTATTGCCCTGTAACGTAAAACTAAACACTAAACAACTTTTATAGGAAACATGTTTCCATAAAATGCATATTTACTGAGATATATAGGATATTCCATACTTTTCGGACACACTGTATATGAACTAACTTGTAATATTAGATATAAGTATAAAATTATTTATAAATTTCCTCACGTAAGCAGACTACTTGCTTATATTTTTATCATTTATTATTGAAAGGTGAACTCTTCTAAACTAAAATCAAATAAAAATTGCAAATGATGGGTTTCGTTGCACTGCATTTAAAACAGTGTTGTCTTATTGTCGATGACATCGCTTTTGATATTCTGCTACTGCAGCACTTTCATTCCATTACCGAAACTGTAAACAAAGAGGTATCAAAATATACCTTACTAGTAAATATTCGATGTATAATCGACTAGTTAATAAGGTAGACAACTAAACAACCCATATGGTATTTAAATATTACAACTATTGTCTTCGGAAACGGAGAAGAATCGACCTCAGTGGCGTAGCGTGAGAGGGGTAGGGGGGGCATGGCCCCGGGCGGCAGCGAGGCAGCAAAACCAAGCAAAACACTATCGAGAGAAAAAATAGGTCTTTTTCATACAAATTTAAATCAACCAGAATCAGAACTTTCAAGTTGCACTTTCATTCGTGTATTTTGTTATGTATTCTCAATCATATCGTTGTCCGAGTATAAAATATAATTAAATTAAATAAAATGCTTTGATTTTGATATTGTACTCAAGCAACGATAATTATAATGTATCTACATACAATAGAGATATTTGAATACTAGAATGCACGAAGGGGATCCAACTTGAAAGTTCGGGTTGATATAAATTTGTATGAAAAGGAGGCACTAGGTATCGTGTAACCTTAAACAATTTAAATTGACTCTCGCACAATGTAGAATTTATCGCGATATTATTTCCTTTTGTTTCTATTATGATTTTGTTTTGTTATCTTATAAGATACCTAACTAAACATGAAAAGGGTAAAAGAAAGTGAAGCATGGTATCAAAATAAGAAGCAAGCCAGGCAGGAGATTATCAGAAAAAATGAAGGGACTGTATTAAAGTTTGTGACAACATCCGAGTCAGAGTCTACGCCAGAGCCTTCAGGTGTAAATTCTTCAGAAGCTAGTGCGGCTCAAAACCAAGAAGAAGTTGAAGTAGTACAAGTACTCGATACAGATGATTTGCTGCGACCTATAATTGACAGTACGAATTTGTCAGCTTCACATGCTTCTGCTGCGATTGCTGAAATTGACTTTGACGGCAACGATATTGGAAAGTGGCATGGAAATATAGATCCAAACATACGATTTCTGTTGATACAGCGAGGTCCTGAAGTCGTTCAACACATTAATACAGACTTCACTAAAGAGCCAACAATATCACGCTCGGTTCAATCAGACACTGACGCTATCACATGGAAAGTATTATCAAGGAGGCAACTAACGTCAGAATGGTTTTACCGCACGTTGACAAACGGCGAAAAAGTATTGCGCACTTGGATGGCTTATTCTCCTTCTAAAGCATCATTGTTTTGCTTCTGTTGTCGTTTGTTTGAGAACGCACACTCACCAAATGCGTCGAAGTTTTACCCATCCGACGAATTTAATACTTGGCGGAAATTGAATCCCAAAGTCTCTAATCATGAATCAAGTGCTCTACACATCAAATTTTTTGCAAATGGAAGGAGTTCGAAACAAGACTTCAAAAAGGATAGACTGTTGATAAAAAAGAGCAAGAAGTCGTCGCAAGCGAAATAAAAAAATGGGATGAAATTTTAACTAGAATGTTTGATAGAATAAAATTGCTGGCAAAACAAAATTTTGTGTTACGTGGCCACAGAGAAAACGACACAAGAGCCAACAGAGGCAACTTTTTAGAACTGGTGTATCTACTGGCAAAAGTACGATCCTGTTCTCAGAGAGCACTTAGTAAGAATAAAAATAGGCCAAAAAATTTCACCTACTTATATGTCACCTGATATTCAAAACGAATTTATTGAAATTTTAGGGAATAAAGTTCGGCAAGAAATTATAGCTCAAGTTAAAAAGGTAAAGTATTATAATATTATATTTGACAGTACCCCGGATATTGCCCACGTTACGTGATGATTGACAATCAGGAAGTACGAGTAGTGGAATCTTTTATAGATTTCATCGAAACGAAAAGCAAAGGTATTAGTGAGATGATACTACGTAAGCTCGACGCTGATGGGCTCGACATTATGAATTGTAGAGGGCAAGCTTACGATAACGCTGCTATAATGTCTGGAAGACATACAGGAGTGCTGCAACGAATAAAAAATATCAATTCTAATGACGAATTTGTGCCCTGCTCAAACCACTCACTGAACGTAGTTTGCTTACATACGGCATCGGTCGAGGTTAATTCAGTGACCTTCTTCGTCACATTGGAACGTTGCTATGTCTTTTTTTCTGTGTCCACACGCCGATGGGAGGTTCTACTTGCTGCTACAGGCAAAAGTTTGAAGAGGGTTTAAGATACACGTTGGACCTCAAGACGCGATGCAGTAAAAGTGATACAAAATCATTACAAAGAAATTTTGACAGCACTAGAAGAGCTAACTGAAACGGAAGAAAACTTCAACACACGATCGGACGCAGGGATGTTGTTAGTCGCGATGCAATCATTTTCGTTTTTATGTTTCTTGGGCCTCTGGCAACCGGTGCTGCTTGAAGTTAATGATACCCAAAATTATTTGCAAACGGAGGGACTTAACATACATCAGTGTGCTCACAAAATAAGCGCTTTATAGGCGGTATTGGAATAGAAACGACAGCAGTTTGTAGATGAGGCTTTAAATTACGCTAAAAGTTTGCGTGAAGAACTTGGCGTTTGTATTGAACCTCGAAGACGAATTAGAAGGAGCCAAATTTTTGGCAACGGAAGTAGAGATGTTGGGGACTATCGTACGAAGATGATTTGAAACGAACAATATTTTCTTTATTAGATTCAATATCTGCTGAAATTTGAATAAGGTTTCAACAGCTTTAGAATTTGGCAGAAAAATATGCCTTTCTATGGCCTGCAATAATATTGGGTGTCGATGACGAATACAACCTCGACCGAGCTCCTCAAGACATTGACAATGAGGAATTCAAGCTTGAGTGGGTGCGTCTACGGGCTTTTGCAGATGCAGCAGACGGTAAAAAAATTTCTTGAGTCTGGCCTGCTGGGCTTATTAAAATTTATTTTTGAGTCCAAACTTGAAGGAGGATTACCAAACATTGTTATAATGCTGAGAATATTCTTCACAGTTGCTATTAGTAATGCCAGTTGTGAGAGAAGCTTCTCTAAATTAAAGTTAATTAAAAATTATTTAAGATTTACTATGTCGACGTTTAGACTAACAAATTTAGATATCTTGGCAATCGAACAAGAGGTATATATCGACTTTGAATGTTGCATTAGAGAGTTTGCATTGAAAAAAACACGCGGAACAAATTTTTAATTTAACAAAGACGCTTTATTTAGAATGACGCAGATTTTTACTAACTTTCTTATTTAATCATGAAAATACAGAGGGGTGGTAAATTTTGGGTGTATATGAAGTTTTTAATATACCGATTTCCTTGTATAGGTTATTTATTATCGTCAGTATTTTGGTAATCAATATTCCTTCCATACACTGAATATGTAGGGTGAGCAAATACAAGTCTTCAACTACCACATTGCGAAATTAAATAGTTCTTTCGTGTCTGTCTTGCTCTTCACAAATCTTTGGGTAACGTTTCAAGCTGAAACACTTCTCACCCGTCTTTTTGCATGTCTAACATCAAAATATTTTTTGTTTCTCTATTTTATGTAGTTATACCTTTCATTACTAAAATATTAGAAGCCAAACAGTAAAGATCTATCATTATTTTTGTTTTTCTCTCTTTCTCATTATTATACTTTTGCTTTATTTGGTATATTGATCCAAAGGTCTGAAAACACTATCAGAGCCACTAACAACACCAGGATAATCGAAAGATTTACAATCAGGGCCGTGCAGAGAAGCGGCCGCATCAGGCGGCACCGTAAGAGGGCGGCATAAGCAGCGAAATCAAAATACAGTTTGAACCATTTAATAATTAAAAATCTTTACGCAACGCTTTTCTATATTGGTCTATCTATGTTATTCTGATATTGATCTATACGGTTTATGATTTATCGCACGCTTCTACCTAAGCGCTTTCGGTACCCTTTTATTTCGGTTTTTAGTGTAGGTGCATCGTTGGCGAACGCTCGCCAAAAGATTTTTGATCTGACAGCGCGAAGCTATTATTTTTACAGTTACTGACAATGTTTGATTTTAATGTTAGTTTGTCTCGAGAAGTGGCAAATGGCTGTGCTGCGTTTAAATCAGTAAATCAGATTTATAATACAGTAATACCCCCACTTACGCTATCCCGATTTTTAAATCTTCTCGTCGATTCGTCTTTTGTTGACAGAAGGCCTCAGTTCAACTGAAAAAGGGTTACAAATTTAAAAAACATAAGACTCCAACGAGGAAATTTTGCGTGAGAAGAAAAAAATCTTTGATCCGTCAGAAGACTGTTAGATTTTATGCAGCCTTCTACGTCAAAATAACTTCGGTTTACGTTTTAGCAATTCATAATAATATAATTTATTGTATTATCTAAGATTTTATTACTCATTTATTATTATTTTTCTTCTAAATTATTGTTTTCTTTAGTCTCCGGTCCCAATTAAACATAATTTGTATGTATCTGAATGCAAAATTGTACCCCAAGATTTCAACTTACACGGTTATTGCTCGGTCCCACCTATCGCGTAAGTACGGGGTATTACTATACAGTGTGTCCGAAAAGTATGGAATATCCTATATATCTCAGTAAATATGCATTTTATGGAAAAATGTTTCCTATAAAAGTTATTTAGTGTTTAGTTTTACTTTACAGGGCAATACCAAATAACTATTTCTTAAAAAAACAAAAGCGCAACGAATAATGCTTCAATTTTTTTAATGGGAAGGTATCCCTTTATTGTACTCATTTGATAGAGAATGTTTTTCTCTTTTCAATGATGTAAAACTTTGATTCTGCACAGTACCCTTAATTCTCTCTAAATGAACGATTCATGCTTCTGGAAACCCATAGCAAAAATTTTCAGTTTTTATATGATATTTCAAAACTCAAAGATGTAGAAGACGAAACGCTAGAAAATTATTGTACCAGTCTGCAGTCAACACTTTCGGTCGAAAATGAATCAGATATAAATGCAAATGATCTTCAAGAAGAATTACGTGATGTATCCCGAATGCTACCATATTCTGTGAAACTTTTGGATGTTTTAAATTATTTGTGCCAAAATAACTTAATTACTTTATATCCGAATACTGTTGTAGCTCTAAAAATTTTATTAATTAGCTAGTGGGGAAAAGAGTTTTCCCAAATTAAAATTAATAAAACACTTCTTAAAAAGTTCAATAAACCAAACAAAACTCAGAAATCTGCCATTAATTTCTATTGAATCTACATTGGCTGTCATTCTAGACTACACATCCCTAATTAACGGATTTGCTAAAGTTAAAGTTAGAAGGGTAAAACTGTAGTAGATTGTTGTAGTTGATAGTTGATATCATAATTTTAAAGTAGTTTATATTTTCAAAATAAAAATAGTATTCGTACATTTTACGCAGTTTTTTTATATCACAATCTAAGGTTATTTTAAAGAAAAAACATTTAAGGGGCGGCATTTCGAAAACTTGCATCGTACTGAGAAAATCTACCGCATGGCCCTGATGACAATTACGGCTTCCATCGTATACAGTAACGCAAATCTATCATATATGATGGAGGATGCTACTTCTTTGGATCTAAAAACCAATAATGATTAGTTCAATCTATATTTTATTGTATTTGCTCAGTTTAGGAGTTACATAGAATATTTCTTACCTTCCGAATCATCAATGTGCGTGTATTCTATATATGGTAGACAGCTTTATCCATTACCTTGTTAGCTTGAAAAGTGGCTTTACACTGATCCGTAGGTAGAGTTTCAGTAATCATCGCTTAGGTTTGAAGAACGAGCAGGTCAAAGGGCTAAAACGCCTTTTTCAGGTATAGCCATTTTTTAGAACTCGAAAACTACTCATCTGGTTTCAATTTATATTTATATCACCTCCTTGGGCCCATTAGGAACTCCGCACCGCCCCTCCTTATGCTGTAAAAGAAAGGTAACGCAAGTCAGACCTTGGTGCATAGAATTAATGAATTTGAGTATAGGGACTATTCTTGGGATATCCTGCTATTGTTCTAAGCTAACCAAAGTTGTTTGACTTCGTAGGAGTGTTCATTCTCATGGTAGTCTTGTGTATAACAGCAAAATGTCTCCATCGCCAATGAAGACACTAGGGAGTCTTCAGATCTGACAAAAAAATTGTAGAGTGAAAGAAAGAAGAGTTAAATGGATAAAATTTGGTTAGTAGAAAGGCTAGAAGCTAAGAGGAAGACACCCAAAATCAAATTACGACGCATTTATGTATGAGATTCAAGTAAATGATTTTGTTCGAATTTAATTGTTTACTGAGTTTGGAGTCTCTTATTTACATTTGTTGTAGTTTTTAAAATTTATAGCAACTGGTTAGTAAAATTCTCTGCTAGAATATTGAGAATAATTAAAACGTTCCTTTGTATTATTGCACGTGTTACCTTTGCCACAGTTTATACCTCGTAGGATGACTCGAGGGCAGCATTTTGATTTTTCGTGTTTTAAATTGTAAATCGCGCGCATGTGGGGGACCACAAACCGCTTGAAAATGCTCTTGCCTTTTTCATCTCTCTACTTCAGGACGAAAAATAGTCCGGGCATAGAGGGGAATGTACGGGAAGTAACCTAACTGATTCTGTAAGGTACAATACGTTTTGATTCTGGTTACATTATTTGCAATTTTCCTTAGAAATATCTACCATTACAAAAACTGAAAAGAAACACCAACGTAACAGTACCAGTTATTAATTAGCTACCGATTTTTTTTTCTCTATTCCGGTGGACAACTTATAGCAACCACGGCATTTTAGATGTTAAAAAATGTCATCCAATTGGAAAATTAAATCCTTACTGAAATGCACAATCAATTCAGCAAAGACTACTTTTGAATATTTCTCGTGATATGTCATTTTTGAGTAAAATTACATTCTGCACCTCCTCTAAAAAAAGAGGAGCTGAAGATATACTCGAGTATAAATTTCTTAATTGTGATAGTAAGTATTACTCGTACTGAAACAACCCAACCGCTACTACGAAAGACAACCGTAATGGTAACTTATGCTACAACTTTACAAAATGGACATTTCATTGTAAAAAAGCAATTATCATTTTCGGCACATGTATGCCAAAAGAAATTTGGTTTTGCTTTCTCCTAATCAAAACTTATATGCTTACTTCATATGTGTGTATATACTCAACAGAATTTCCACATGCTATTTACGGTAGCTGTAATCAAAAAGCTCAGACTGTTTACCAAGTGCAACATAATAGTCAAGTATACTATACCTTCTGCAAGCGGTAGAGACGATACCACTAAAGCATTTTTAAGCCTACTGTTTTCTCCTGTGTCTGAAGCCGTTGCCAGAGTCAAGACTCTGAAGATTCAAAACAAATAGGACTGCAATCTATGAAGTGTCAAATAAGAGTGTGGGTAACAGTTTGGAATCTTAAAAGAAACAAGCTTGAAATCTAAATTTACTGTTTTAAAAAAAATTCATTTTAATATTTCACGAGTTATTGAAAAAATAAGATATCTCAATATTAACTGATGAGTATTTAAGACTCTAATAAAATCTAATATTAATCAAATTGAGGAAAAAGTATTCAATTAGTTATCATTTTAGTAACGTAACGTAGTTTTTTAGAGAAACGTTTTGACGTTTCAAAGAAACAAAACTTCAACACCCTGTACATCTAAAACTTTTTTGGATTTGGATATTTGACAAAATATACTTAATGGTGTTATATCATTTTCAGAAGTTAAGATTGAAATGGAACCACCCTATATGGTTGAGCCAATTTAATTAGCAATAATATCATACGTAGCACAAGTGCATTTACATATTAAACACTTGAGGGATAAAAAAACGACTCAATTGCAGTTACAATTAATAGAAAGAGGATATTTATGTTGGATCCCTTACAAAGACTGCTTCACCTTTGTTTTAAACACTGCTACGGACTCATCAGTAAATGCAGACAATTAAACTAATGAAAATGTCGTACAAATAACGAGTATGATGAACTACAATCAAGAACTACCGGTGAAGGTTTAGAAAGGATAATTAAGAAATGGAACGATAAAAAACGATAAATCTAGAATTGAGAATATCTGAAAGTGTTGTAGCAGTAGCAAATTTGAAAACATTTGATCATACGTCTAAAACGTAAACCATCTTTTATTAATTAAGCCAGTAATTTGTTGATTTATTTATATGAAATTCAACGTAATTTGGCAATCTAATAAAGGAGACGCTGGCGTGTTTGGTTAAGAGCGATGCAGTTAACAATGCATCGGACTTCGTGTTCAGGAATAATTAGGGAGCTTTCCTATTGCAAAAGCCACGCCCGTTGCAAATCCCAGTAACTACATGTGTACCGTATGTTCATTAAATATGTCCGTCAACATTTAGTCAGAGGGATGTACGGTCATTAGGTAAAACAACATAAACAATGAATTTGAATTTTTATTAATAATCTTCAATAACTCTTTCAGTTTTAAGGAAGGAATAAATTATATTAGGAAGATAGGAAGGTTACATAAATGGTTTTTTAAATAATTCTTAATTAATAATTACTCTTAATTTTAAGATTTTATTGACATCACTTGTACATCAGCAACTGTTGATGACTTTCTATCAAGGAAGGGCAACACAAAATAAATAACATCTAAAAATTAAGTTTAGTGCATATTAGTAATCTATTATTCTTCTAATAATTATTTATCTTGTATATAATAGCATACACTAATATCTTTGATTAAAAGGTACAGTAACTCTTTCTCAAACGACTTCTTTTCAATATAACTAGACGTTTCAAAAATAACAATTTTCTTCATCAGTATCTAAAATTGTAAAATTCCAAAAACTAATTTGCTGCATACTATTAGTACTGGAATAAGAAAACATGAAAAACTAAGCGTTGGGAAAATGAGAAACGAATCCAAAACCACGAAAAATCAAACTCGAGTTACCCGTGAAACAGCAAAGGCAATCGAACTAAAAAAATTAAGTGCGATTATTTCATAAGTAATTAAAGTAAAAGAAAACCGTAGAAATCTTAGCCTTAGCCTACTTATTTAAAATAATAAATCGATGCTAGAACAAACTAAAAAGGTAGAATAAGACCAAATAGTGACAAATTGATAATAACAAAAACAATATAATTTTATAAAAAATGTTTAAAATGCGCTGCGTTAACTTCTTGGCAATAAAACAATCTCTTTTGAAATCTTCCTAAAGAATTTTGCAAATAATCCGGGGGAACTACTTACTTGCATTACGAATCCGTTCTTGAAGTTAAGAAATCCTTGACAAAAGAATAGCGATTATCTCCAAAACCTTTCAAGATATGGAGTCATATACCGGGTGATCCGTTTAGAAAAATTCAATATGGCGGCCGTACGAAAAAACAATTGAAGATTTGTTTTTAACTACCTTTGCAAAACATGGCAAAAAATGTCTACTTTAAGCTCTCCAAATTTAATTTGTCAATCTCTTACCGTTTCTGCGGGGCTAGCTGTTTCCATACTTTTTAGCGACCCTGTATACAATGAGAAGACCACTGATGTAATCTTAATCCCTGTACCACAGACTCAGCAAGCAGGGTTTTTTTACTTTGCAAATGTGGCACAACATGTTCAAGTATTGTTTATAGAAGTTAGCGTAACTATAACATAAGACGTAAAATTAATCTTACACAAGGCACATAGGCACCACGGTGACTAGGCGTTGCAGCGTGACCAATAACGAAAGTGCCGAATTCCCTAGTGGCGGCCCTGCTTCTGTACCCTTGAATTTGTTTCCGGTTTTTAATATTTCGTTTTGATTGACATTTAAGTCTTTATAGTGATTTTAACTTTTGCTTTAACTTAGACAACTACAAAGCTCTTCCTCAGAATTTACTTCTTTGGTCAAAAACAAAACAAAAATTTTGATAAGTATTTAGGCTGACCATGAAGATGGCGCCACAGGTCAAAATGCTTTTATAGTTACGTTGGTCCGTTCTTCAGATGGCACTGCTCAATGTCACCAATTTTGGACGCGTAGTTTTTGTTTGACAGTCGTTTGTGTCAGTCGATGTCAATGATTTCTAAAGAATGAAGCCAGTCGAATATGATTCAGTTATAAAATTCTTGCTTCTGAAGGGTTAAACTCTGATGGAAATAAAAGCCGAGTTGGACGCTGTTTACAGGGAGTCTGCCCCTTCGTTTGCCACCGTAAAAACTGGGTGGCAGAATTCAAACGTGGCCGTACGAGTGTGTTTGATTAAGAGCGTCCGGGAAGGTCAAAAGCAGCAATCGTTGAGGATATCATCGAAAAAGTTCATAAAATCGTATTAGATGATTGTCGAATGAAAAATAAGAGAGATAGCATAGACCGCAGCCATATCAACAGAACGCGTTCTAAAAATATTTAAATAAAGATTTGCACATGAGGAAGCTGTCCGCGCGATGTTATCATTGGACCAAAAACGCGTGCGCATGGACATTTCAAAGGATTTAAGCGTAATTCAATGAACTTTTTGCGGCGATTTGTAACTGTTAATAAAACATGGGTCTATTATTACACACCAGAGACCAAACAGTGGACTTCAACAAGAAATCCTGCTCCGAAGGAGGCGAAGACGGTGCCATCGCCAGGGAAAGTAATGGTGACTGTTTTTTTGGGATTCACATGGCATATTGTTCATAGACTTTTTGCAAAAAGGAAAAGCAATAATAGAATTGTATTATGCTTTATTATTTGACAGGTTGAAGAAAAGAATCCAGTCCAAACAACCTCAATGCAGAGGAAAACAGTTCTCTTTCATCATGATAATGCGCCGCTTCACGCGTCGATGGTCGCGATGGCCAAAATTCATGAACTTGGCTTCGAGTTGGTTCCCCATGCCCCGTATTTTCCATATCTGGCCCCGAGCTACTGTTATGTCTTTCCAAACATGAAAATATGGATTGGAGGAAAGAAATTCACGAGCTATGATGAAGTGATAGCCGCCGTGAACGCGTATTTTGCAGACTTTCGGACATCGTATTTTTTGTGGAGAATGTCAAAATGTTTGATAGCAAAGAGCGTCAAATTCTGGTTACTGTCATCTTTTTTCTTTAGCAGTACTATATTTTGGATGGAAACTCTCCATGGTAATATTCTAACGAAAATAGTAAAAAATGTTTAGGTTTTTATTTTTTACTCAAAAACTCTTTGGCGGTTGTTATCTATGGTGCTTTAATTATAATGATTTTACAATTCCAATCTCTGTAAAAAATTGTTTGAAAACAGAATACTCTCAAAACTTCAATAGGTTATTTTCTATTTTAAGCCACTTTGTTCTTCATGCCGAAAAAGATCTCATCCTGGCTTTTTCATGAGAAATTTGGAAAAATTTGGAAACTTCAATTTGTGAATTTTGAATTACCACTCAATGATGATGAGCGAGATCCTTTCAACATAAAGTACAAGCAGAAGATAGCTAGTTCGCTAGAAATCAACTTTTAGTATCATAGCATGTATAGTATGCCAATTTCCGACTTTCTCACCATTGGCTGCAGCGCAACTTGAATTGCTTTGAAGGCAACGACTCAACGATTAGCTTCCGAGTCTACTAAAGTAAAAGTTTGCTTCCCTGTATCTGACACGTTTTAAAATCATAGTCAAAAAGAACCCTACTATTGACCAACTGACGTCTATTTTCCGAGTCACGTCGGGCCAGATTTCCAGAGACTCTGGAAGGCATCGCTCGACTCCTTAATGATTCCATCGTTGATCTTTCGAGGAAGACGGGACACAAGAATTTAAAACAAGAAGTCTTGGTAACATAAGATTTTTCACAGCTGTAACAAAATCGTTTGGCCTTTGAGTTAGGACACGGTGAAGACACGTGTTTCAGAGATTTCTTGAACTCTTTAGAAAACTCTAAGAATACGCTTGGGTTCTAAGTTGTTCTTTCTGTCTATGTCTATGGCACCCTCTTTTTCATTGAGACCACGTTGGATAAAGTTCTTGTGTAGATGTTACTTTTGTTTGTTAAGACTTGCCTCCATTTCCAAGGACAGAATTGTTTTTGGCTAAATTAGATAAACTCATTAAGTATTTATTCTGATAATAGTTAATATTTGATTACTCTCAGAAGGATTTCTCTGAAAATTGAATTACTATTAGATAAACTTACCTTTTTTACGGTTTGGTAATCTTTCTCTACTCTAGCAAAAGCACTTATAAATAAAGATAATGTCAATATGTAAAAACCCAAATGGTAGATCTTTTCTATGGATAATCTAACTTACAGCATAACAAAAAATGCATGTAAACAAATTTTAAAAAGCAATGACTTCTTGAATTTTTTTTAAAGAAATAACTGTAACACGGTGAAGACTCATTTTTAAAAGATAATGTTAAACTATGAAGAAATACCTCAAAACAATTAACAAATAACCCTACACCGTCATGTACAAATTTAGTTTCTTTTTATCATTTCAGATAAATCTTGTAACCGATATATACTAGAAATGAATAAAAAAACATCCCAGTATAAAACCCTTTTCAAGGTTTACTAAACATGTAAGGTACAAAAAGAGAACAAAAATTATTTAAAAATAGAGCAACAGTGCGTCCGTGGAAGCAAAGTAAGTTATAGAATTAGTGTACAAAAGTTATCTTCATCTTGATTTGCATATTTTAACTTCTCTGAAAGGCGGGTACGAACCAAGTTAGATAGAGTAACGTCATGTAACTGCCAAGATAGATAATTTAGATTACTACAAGAAAAACCGTACCCTATTTTAACTCTTTCTGCATACTTCCTTGTTTCTAATCAAACTTTAATTGCACATTATAATCAGGACAGGTTTAAAATATTTTTAAATCGTTTATATAAAAGTACGAACTCCGAGTCCTTGAATAAACGAACACCTAAAGATGGAAGTTTTGATACGCTGCAGTATTTTAAATCTAGAAGGTAGTTTTATCAAAAAAATAACACTGTACAAACGATGTCACGTCACTTCACGATGTTTTCCAATAGATCAAAATATCGAAGATAAAGCTGTGTAGGTAGGTAGGTAAAGCGGTAAAGGACAATTTCGTAAATAAACGGTGACAACAAGGAAAGTGGATAGAATTGCCGTAGACATGCCGAATCCATCAGTCATGTCTTTAACGCATCGCTCAGGTGGACCGAAAGCTTTTTAAAGCAAAACACGTTTTTCTCTTTCCTAGCATTGTCACTTTGTTCAAATTAAATGCAGTTTGTGCACGATCTCCGCATATCCGGGCTTGATTCTCTAATGAAAACTTGCCAACCCCTTCGTTTCTATGCACTCTACTAGTACATGCTCCTTGTTGTACTTTAGTACTTTACAAGCACAGAATTTACATTTAGGTCAGGCAGTACGAAAGTTTAGCATTCTTGCTGTCTGCAATTAAAGCTACTAAAATGAAATACGAAATTTTAAAGTTAATTGCGAAGGTTTGTTAAGTAAACAGGTAATGAAGCTGCTGAGGCCGTTTATATTAAGTTTTCCCAATTTCACTTAAGGATAATTAGTTGTTAAGAAAACGCGACAATGACAAAATTTACTAATTCAAGCGACAATTGACCAACACAACCTTAGTTTGCTGTGTTAAATGCCTGAGGGATGTCTACCTAGTTAATTTCTGTCTGAAAATAAACTAAAAATGAAATATAGCGGTCAGTTTCTCATGTAGAAATATCCAGCTATAAAAATGGAAAGAAACAGGAGTTTAATTAATTATAAATCAAATTAATTATGATTCGGTAATTTACACAGCGAAAAAAATCAAAGGGAAAAAGAGGAAAATATAATGTACTGTTTTCCTTACAAGCGGAATATTAAAAGAATGAGAATAAAGTGTAAATTTTGTTGTTTTGTTATATGGAACAGAAAATTTTTTACTGGATGAATTTACATTGTTCAAACTGCTTCGTTCCTCCTGTTTATTATGTACCTAAGTATAAAGAGAACAAATATCTCCTTTGCATATTTAAAAGTAAATGTTCATTTATTATTTAAAAAATTTCCGGGAGAAAAAAAAGTTCACGAATAGAGAATTACCTTGCAAAAGAATTACCTTAGAAAGCCAACCTTTTATAAACTCAAACGTTTATTATAATGTAGCTTGCGTCAATTAATTAAAATGCAAAAATGTTATTTATTTTGTACAATTCTATTGTGTAAACCCTTCATTTTATTAAAAGCATAGTTGTCGAGTAGATAATAAAATAAAATGTACTTAAACTCAAATAAATACAATTTCCCAAACTTTTGTAAACATCAAGGATAGAAGAAATAAGGTTTGCCATTGTACTTTTTTCATTTTTAATGAAAAAAAAAGCGCTATGGATTTAATCGCGCATAATTCTAAGTCGTTTCACATAGAGATATATCACTGCAATTTCTTTTTCTTTATTTGTTAATCTAGATAATTACAAAAATCAAACTACTTATATAGGGTGTTTTGTCAATGGTGGGTGCTCAATGAAAAGTTAAAATTTTGAACTGAAGGCTATAGAAATAAGAATCCTTCGTAAAATCGAAAGTGTAACTAGACAAGATAACTTAATTGGTTTAGGCGTTTACTTAAAATGGATAGCAAGAGTTTAGTTAAAGAGATATGGGGAAGCAATAAGTGACGACACTCAACGGAAAACGAGGCTAACACATTTATGTGGTTATTTACAGAAAATCTAAATCTTTTACTAAAAACTATTGCAATATGCAATTATCTAGTGTTTAAAGCGACTGATGCATATTAAAAGTATTCTTGAACTAATCGTAACTGTTTTTCACAAGACCAAGACTTAAAACAAAGACGATGCAAGTTTTGATTTTTGTTTTGTAACAAGATCAAGATTAATGTTAGCCTTGACGTGGACACCAGTGGTCATGGTTGATTTAGATGTCCAATCAGAGCAATGTCTGAACTTTCATTATTCAAAGAAAATTATATTTTGGCATCAATGATTCTAATAACATCAAATACACGTACACAAGAAAAAAAATAGAATAACTAAAATCAAATGCAGTGGCCATTATCAATGCGCAGATACACTTAGAAACACATGACTGGAAAACTATAGCAGATACGTTTATCTTTAACAATAACATCTTTATCCAAACGATAACTTTCAGTTCTACTCCTTCCCACTCTTAAAGTTCTGCTTTTCGAGTTTTGTATGTTGTGCTTAGAGTACATCAATATCACTCCAGTGACCTCCTCGGCATTTCCTTTATGCGCAAATCAGACACTTTTCGAAAAGCGTCTACAATGGGTGAAAAGACTTAAGTATTAGATAATGAACATGCACAAGGCAATAATAGTCAAATTGGATTGTTTCCTTCAATGCGGAAGTACGATTACCATGCGTTTTAGATGCTTGAAACGTATAGAAAACCATGAAAATAATCTTCGGAACATAATAACACCTCAAAAGTTGCGTCTTTGCTTTGTCACAGTTAATGATATCAGTCTCCAAATGGATTTAAAAAAGCTGCTAAAGATAAAGACTTAAGTAGCTTCTATCTATATTGTATCGTCAGTCTCCTATCTTGATACATTTGTTTTCAGAGCATTCGGTTCACTTTTATAATTTTATGCAAAAGCGAATAAAGCATTTTACTAAAATAACCTCTTTCACGACAAGCATAATAAAATATTTGCTTTTGTGATTGAACTTTCTTCACTCGATACCAATATCATGAAGTTACAGATGTAACAATATGTGTATTACGTATTATAACAAACATTTTTTCATCACTACCTCAGTAAATGTTACCATCTCTGACGCTTTTCTAAGTTAAGCATAATAAAGCATGTACACTGTACATTTTCTGCGTCTTCATTAATTTATCGCAAACAGAATAATTAGCGTATCTGAGTTTATTAGACCCACAGTGACAAACATTTAAATCATTTCAAAACGTTGTCTTACTTTTACAGTTTACTAGGTGTTTTACATACCCAAGGCTTCCTCCTGCACACTGTTAGTATACAAAGAAAAATGTTCAAATCTTGTAGATTAAGACAGTGTTGTTATCACAGCTTGCTTGAAACGTATGAAACTAAAATTTCTGTTTGACTTAAAGCCCATAAATTCTGGATTAATAGTTTTTATTCGATCTCACTTATCGTTAATTGTTTTTAAATTGAAGCTTTGAATAAATAAAAGAAAATATAAATGTTACTTTTGATTTTTGACTTCCACTGTCAAGTATTTAAAAAATGGTAAGAATGTGCTGCTTCTTTGAAAACTTTTTTGACTGAGAATTACACTAACTTTATTTAGATAAAAGAAACATTTTAAAAAGTAGGTAATATCATGATGAGAAATGCAAAATTGCCTTAGAAAGAAAAAAAAGCTAGAGTTGAACCCTGGTTTCTCTAAGGCCATACAACTTTGATTTCACGAGCATCATTGATGGTATTGAATGCGAACGCTTGGAGCATTTACTCTGCTCTCCTAAACTTACTTTTAGTAACGCTTTGAGAATGGGAATAATTTTGTCATACTTAGAGTTTACACTTTACTTAGGAAATTGTGTGTTTGTAGTTTTTTTGTAGGATGTGCTATTCTCGAGTTAAATTTTGAAATTTCACAAGATCAACATTTACGAGATGGAGGTGGATAAGGAAATAAAATTGTGATTTCTAGCAATCTATCAATAGAATTGATTGTGCTGTTTTTTCGCGAGATGTAACATTTTTGAGTAAAATAAATTTCCCAACTTTTTATTTTGGTTAATGTTCGGAAAACCTCTTATTAAAGCTAAAGAAGCTTTAAGCGATTTATTGTAAACTAAAAAACCGAGAGAGTAATCAAAAAAAGAATTCATGATATTGAAATTCCAAACTGAAAACATTATCATAGTCATGCTAGTGAGTAGGTAAAAAATCACTCTGTATAAGAAATATTATTTCTATATAGTAATGCTTTTTTTTTCTAATATGTGTTTCTTGTTTCTCTAATCTACAGGGTGTTTAAGAATCAGAAAGTATTGGAGATACAAAGTAGTAGATTTTAATGCTTGAAATAAATCCTGCTACTTCTCTGGAAAAACAAAACACTTCAATTATTCTCGGTCCTAGCTCTCCTATTATTAAGAATTATACACGGCCTTTCAACGAAAACTTGATCCTCTAACAACAACAAAATTTATATCCCAAACTTCACTCTTTGTTCGTTCTACAGTTCTACAAATTTTAAATACCAGGCTAGAGTCAAGTGAGCTATATGATGCAAGTCTTTGAAATGCCGCCTCTTAAATGTTTTTTCTTTAAAATAACCTTTGATTGTGATTTAAATTCCCAACGCTTTGTAGAACCAGAAAAAAAGTGTAAAGTTCTTGTACAATAGAAAAAAATGTTGTTGTTGCTGTAGAAGGAGACGCTGCATCATTCACAACTAGATTTAAAGAATGACATGCGCAGGGTACATAAAACGTCCTTGGATATTTTTCAAGTATTCTATTTTGTATACCTTTTTTTACTCTAAGCCACTTTAACTCAAAACCTAACTTTTCCAAATGTGTCAGAATAAGTTCTGCCAAACCCTTTCCGGTTGAATCAGTAACTTCAAAAAAAAACCAATAAAAAATTCTTCATTTGTTTTGAATGGAGTTAAAAGCGAAATGAGAGCTGTTCAATATGACTTACGTCTGGGGTACAATCGGCGATTATCGAGAAACATTTAGCGATTTCTGTTATTTCGACAATTTTTCTTAAAATTACATT
>VTPC01090570.1:666392-681176 GCA_011009095.1 Ignelater luminosus
AAAAAATGATGTGCCCTGGAAAGAATCTACAAAATATATTCAAGCTATAAGGAAATGCAACGCTTTTTCTGAAAGTTGCAACTTTAAATAAGTAAAATCTAATGTTAAACCAGACAACACTCTTTTGAATTTAAGTCTATTATCTTTTTAAACTTCGTAGTGTACCTTGGTAACTGTGCAAGAAGTGTAACCTCATTGCAGTTGAATTGTAGAAAAACAAACCTGATTTGATTAAGATGGTTCAAAACAGAACCAACGCATATTATTAGAGACAGAAATTTTAAGAGATCTTCAATTTTTTTGCCAAGCTCTTGTTGTAACATTGGTAACATTGACTCTAAGCAATCCTGTTAGAATAAAGGCCTTGAACTAATCATTTCCTTTTTCCATCTGAACAATTAGAAAAGGTATGACTGTTTTCTTGATTTTATAGGAGGTTGCTCATTTTCTTCTTTCTTATATGATGACTTCCATTATTACTGTCTGATCCTTTAGAGCAGATCAAAGATCATAAACAGAAAATCTCAATTTTTGATTTTTCATAAAGTAGAAATTTTTCGTGAGGCACAAACAATCGTGAAGTAGGACAGTTAAGCAATGACCTGTAAAAAACCACAACCACACAAATAAAACTTTATTTGTTTTCCATTTAGATCCCCAACTTGCAAACTCTCAAAATTATTGACGTCACAGTTTGGACTTTGATTACCATTTGGGAAAAACAATGATTTTTTTATTATAAAATAGTACTGATAAGTTAGTTTGCTTTTGAATTTTGAGCAGATTTGAATAATCTGGACATGAACTTATTCTTCTAAAGCTTTTTTGCGATGAAGTTTTATTTGCACATCCTGATTGAAAGATTCTTCTTAACCAAAACCGTTACTTCATTACATTCTCTCTGATAAATCTTCGAATTAGATTCATGGTTCCCATCCAAGTTGGCACATGGCAAAACGAAGAAGCCCGTCAGAAGTTTTGTCAAATCGAGATTATTTGGTAGCTTGGACACTTGCTTTTGCAGACAGCAAAACAGTAAGTGACAAAATCTATAAATTATCTACAATGATTGTGACTTATGTTTCTTTTAGCTTCTGTATGTGGTAAAACACTTTTTTGCGCCCTGTTTCCCTAAAGTGGTATAAAATAGTTTCTTTTATCTTAGAAATATTTTATTTTTCAAAAACTGTTTTTAATAAAATTCATTTTTACTTCTCCTTTAACTTTTATATTAGAATACGTTTTTTTCTAGAATTTAAATAAAAAATGGTATTACTATTGTGAAATATGTTAGTTTTACAATATTTTCTTCTTATTCTTTTTCTTTTGCTCTTATTCTTTTTCTTTGATTCTTATTCTTTTTCTTCTTTAGTTTTATGTTTTAAACCAGCTTTTGCGTTGTGTCTTCGCCTAAATCAAATATACCTAGATTGTTCTATATGGCTGCATCCCATTTGTTCATAAATAATAATAATAGTAATAATAATAAAACCGAACTTTATTGAAAAGCAAGTGCAAAACACAACATTGAGCCTTTCTACTTCTTTTTTAGCTGAAGTATTGCAGTATTTCTCATCTTGCCATTTT
This sequence comes from Ignelater luminosus, assembly GCA_011009095.1. Taxonomy (NCBI): domain Eukaryota; kingdom Metazoa; phylum Arthropoda; class Insecta; order Coleoptera; family Elateridae; genus Ignelater; species Ignelater luminosus. Next base: position 667,980 of record VTPC01090570.1, read on the forward strand.
CAGAGTCTCAGTTGAAGTTTCTAGTTGAGAATTTAGGGTTTTTTGCAATAATATTGATCTTAAGAATGCTTTGAGGATTTTAAGGTTTTTATTTGTAATTAAAAAACGTCTAGCGGTTGATATTTCTAGATTTCAATATTTTTAAATTAAAGCTGTTTATTAGTGCTAAATTACCTTAATCCCACCCTTTTAGATTACAGTCATACGAACGGCAGTTAGTAGAATATATGAAAGTCTAAATGTGAAAAATTTATTTCATACAGCTTACCTTAATAAATAAATGTGGAAACGGGCCACTTTTAAAATTTTATAAATACTTTTGTAGGTCAGTGTACAATCTTCCACATATAAAAGCCAATTAAAATATAATTGGTTGTTTAGGTTTAATGTACCTGAAAATATAAAGAAAAAGAAATGAAAACTGAGTGTTTATAAATAAATGAGATAGTGGAATATTTTATTTGTATAAGCAGGTCTTCATTTGCGAGTCACACTGCATAACGACGTTAAGTGCAAAGAAATACACTTGGTTAGGGTTGAGAAATGAAGGGTAGGCATGTGTAAGTGTTCCATCTAATGTACTATTCAAGCCATTAGAACGCCATCCTATAGTCGTCCCTCACATTTCAACCCTAATCTAAATTTGTTTCTTTGCAATTAAGTCATTTTGTAACATGATACTAGTTTCTGATGTTAACTGTAATTATTTCGATATTATCGCTATTATCAACAACATCATTATTGTTTTAATTTAATCGTTTTTTGTTTAAAAAAAATTGAAAAGGGTATTTTTTTCTTAAATTATAAAATCGCCCTGTGTACATTAACAACACCGAGCACGAGATCAGGTTGGCAGGGTTAGAGTGTGAGAGGTATGGGTGAGAGGGACTCATTAATATTACTTTATCTTTGTATATACAGTGACAGCTAGCTGGTGTGTAATGCCCGGATCAAGTTACGAAAACCTCTCCTTTATACTCTATTCGCACTAGCTACAATATAATTTACACAAATATTATAATCGCCTCGAATGACATCGTCAACTTATTTTCGGAATACAAAATTATTTTGGGGGGGGGAAAGGATCCTACTAACCCCTTTTCCATAAAATTGTACAAGGTTTCCAAAAAAAAAGAAAACAATGGAGAAATTTAACAAAAAGTTAATTTACTAAAAAAATTTATTGCAGTTAGATAAGAACTAAACCCTTAATATATAAATTTTATACAAAAAAGGTACTATGAACAAAGTAATTTAAAATTCAAACAAACCTGATAAATCTTAAGCCTTAATCCAGGACTACATAAAAGTGAAAAGGAATTCACATTAATTTTACACATGTTAGAACTAACATGAAAAATACTTTTTTTCATCACTACGAGCGCATATTTTTTATTTAATTTTATTCAACACTCATAAACTTTACTGTTATTTCCATATGAAGCTACACGTAATGTTAAAATATATCATTATGCATTAGACCTAATAACGTTAATAAGAAAGTAAAATATGTGCAATATTTATTTGTATAAATTATTTACGTTAATTACTTATTTTAACAAAGTGCCCGAAAAACACTGACATGCACGAAATAAAATTTCAAGTAAATATTAGCAACTACCTCGCTAGCTTTTGTTTTAGGGCATCAGATGTTTTCGCGTTATAAGAAACTTTTTTAAACGCATCCGCGGGAAATTTAAAGGTAATATTTTTATATTTAGTAAATAAGCCACTAAAAATGATTAATGGAATAGGAAACAAAGGAGAAAACTCACAAATACTATTTAATGGAAAATTTTATTGTTCATACTCTCTTTTGTTTTAAACAAACATAATTTAATTTTACAGTTGTTTGCTTCGAAAAAGGCTTTAAATATTGAAAGCGTAATTATTTTCAATATTAATAAAAGCATTTTTGTTTAGATTTAAAGTCAAAATGTTTATTTTGATTTTTAAAATACAACATTTGTGTATTTTCAGATCCGCAAGTGTAAAAATAATTGACAATAGTAAAACTTCAAAGGGGAACTCGCTTCTACTATTTTAGTAAATAGTAGTTTATTGTCTAATTTTACTGGGTAAAAGGGCTAGGTTCTCACGGAAAACACAAGTTGACGTAATGCGGGGAGTTTACAGAGAGAGAGGTTCACGTAAAGGTTAGTTTCATAGAATTATCCAAGAGTAACTAACCGTGGCCTTTCAATACTCCTGGGAATGATAAAATGACGCCAGTTACCTTAATGTTACATCGTTTATGAAGCTAACGTTAGAGAAGATGTTTGATATTGTATCAGACATTGTGTGTAAAGAATTTTAAAATGGACGACAGATGTTTAAGATTTTGTATACCTTTGTGTTAGCGGAAACAGTCCAATTTCTTAATACACACGGCTTTCTTTGTATTTACTTTTATTAACTTTTAAGAAAAAGTTTGTGGATGGTAGTCTTTGTTCGGTTTTCTTTTATTTATGATTGCTGTCAAAACGGTTAGAATCTGATTTAGTTATTTTTGTTCTTTAGTAACTCTTCGAACTATGCAAACAAGAAGAAATTTTTAGATATTCAAACTGACCTAAACCATAAATGGGAAAAATTGATATCGCAATTTGGGAAATACTTTGTAAAGAACGGCAAGTTTTTCATTTTTACATTTTCGAGGAATTAATGCTCCAAATGTCTATGTTGTTGACTATAATGAAGAACAACAAAAACTGTTGGATAACTTTTTTTTGTGAATTTTGATTTATTGCTTCTGCTTTTGAAAATCAAAATCTTGAAATTTTTATTAGCAATACATAATACCATAGTTATGAATAACATTCTTGAACTACTACTTTTGATAGTATAGTAATATTTTGTACCTTGTAGCCAAAAACAATCTAGTATCTAATAGCAGAACTGTTCAAAGGCGCCAGAATCTCCAGATAAAACAGAGATTTTTTTGGGTAAAGGTTTTTCAATTTCTAAAAACTTTAACTTCCGTTCTGGTCTTTTAGACACTTGGTCTATCTTTCGTTTTGGCTTCCTTGCATGAATACCTTATTGTTATCTACCAGATAAGTTTTGATGAGTCATTCCAATTTGTTATTGCATTACAATATTTTTCAAAAATCTTTATTTTAATTTTCTGATTATTTTATGATTATAAAGTGTAATCTATGGTTAAGTAACATCAGCTTTGACTATTGGCTTATTTTATAATATTTTAAACATCAAACAGCTTTATACAAATATTGTGTTTCTAGAATAATGTCTTTAGCAACAACTAAGAATTGAAACATCTGTTTCTGAGATCCTTTGCCTTTGCCAAAAGCAAAGCTCTTTGCGTTTTGATCCCAAATCTCTGTCTTTTGCTTTACATTACCAAGCTGTAAATCTACATGTTCTGAATAGTTTTTGAACAGTCATAAATAATTTAATAAGAAGATCTATTATTATAGTTTGTTTTGGTTTTTTCTATTATGACAATTTGATTTATTGGTTTTATTGTCAGAGCAATAAAATTAAAATAAATTTAAAACCTAGTTTTTAATATCATCTACCGAATTACAATTTAAAATACGTCTTTTAATAAAATTCCTTGAAGTTTTTGTTGTTCTTGTATTCAGCAGTTTTTATAATGAAATGTATACTTCAATTGTAAAAAGCAAAAAATTGCTAAATGCGAAAGAGAATGTTTAAAAAAACTCTTGACATTTAAATAATAAATCCTTGTAATTTTGCTCAAAGTTAAAATAAAAACCTCTTTGAGTAAATATTAGATACAGCCTTCGCCGCCTACAACTTTAACTACAAATTTTATTGTGTTCCCTTAGGGGTAGTAACGAGGCATGATGATACTTATCTAACACTTAATTGGGACCGTTTGAGATATATTTAAATCTCGAAGCTATAAAAAATGTTCGTTAGTTAGTTTCAGTAGGATAGCTTCGGAGGTTTTTATGAGGCAGAAAATTTCGCGACAACCGCTTGTGGGACGTCTGTAAAAGTCTCAAGATCATGTACCTGAAGTATATATTGAAGTGTACCTATTTTCGAGTGCAGCGTATCAATATATACGTCTGAAACGTGGAAATTGACGTAAAAGTTGCACGCTTCACTGCATACAGTGCAAAGCGAATCCCTTTGTGTCTCTTGGCTAGATCGTGCTTACCTTTATTACATGAAAGGATGAAATTTTTTTGATATTATCGTCTTCATATGAGAAATATGACGAAAATGGGATTCCTTTTTTACTTTGTTCAGTAGGGTCAAAACAAATAACTGGGCAAGATTAAAAACTGACAAAAACTGATCTTATAAGGAGAGATAAAATTTACGAGATGACATTTAAATATGACGTTTGTGAGCAAGCAAAATGTAATTTCAGCGTTTTATTTTGCCGTTTTAAGTTTTAGCTGAACAATGATTTTACTTTTATTTGGTTTCAATAATTCACAAAAAATGCGCAGAATAAAATTGGTAGCTTGACAAATGAATAAAATTAAAACTTGAAATGAATTTATTTTATTTCCCTTTACGAAAAACAAAATACCAAACGTATATATTTTATTCATTGACATACACGAAAAAGAAAAGTTGGCCGTGTATGTAAATTCCTACAATGTATATTTCAAAGCAATTTGTTTAATTAAAGACTTTCATTTAAAAACCGAGCAATCTAACAACTCTGACTTTTAACAAACTCGAGTAAACCTAGTATTGCGAAGCTAAATCTCTCTGTTCTTTGAGAAGCAAATTTCCTAATAAGCTTTTAACATTTTCAACTGTAATGAATAAAAATGAAAAAATAATATAACCTCTTTTTAGTTCTTGTTGCAGTAAAATCTTAATTAAATTTTGTAGTTTTGTTGCGGATTTTGCTAGAGTCGATTTATTATGGAAACAAATAGCAATAAAAGTTAGGTTTCAAACAATTAATCCTAATACTATGTAAACATTCAGAGAAGTTAACCTATTTTCCACCTTTTTTACAATCAAATGTATGGTATATAGGTTATGTTACGCTAGTATTAATTCTCTTGTTTTGAGTTGAAACGAAATAATTTTTCGTCTCTTATCTGTACCTCCATAATGTTTTCTTTTTATCTATTATTTTTAGAGTAAATAATCGCAATTCTTCGAGAAGCTTAGGCTTTAAAGGTATACACTATTTGAATGCTTTAATTCTTGGAAGCGCAGCTGTTTTGAGAACGTTGCAAAAGATGTTTTTATGTTTTTCAAGTAAGGCTAAGCCCACTCAGCGGATTTCTAGGCACTCAGAGTCTAATTCTAGTTAAGAAATAAAACTTAGAATTTCAAAAAGTGTTTTAAAAACCAAAATGCACTAAAGGTGCGCAGAACCCTGTTGCGTCACATCTAGGCCCTTCCTATAATGGCATTGTCGCCAGGGCCCGATTGAGACAATTTGGCACTCACGCTATTATATAAATGTAAAATAATTTGACGATTGGACTCAGCCTGGCCCTCCAACAGGCCACTGGCGGAGATAATAATGTAATATTCTTATTTAGCATAACATACAGCTTTGACCATGTCCAATAAAACGACAATGATTTTATAAGTATACAGACAGTAGATGCAATTTATAATTGACAATGTAACATATAAAAAACAATATAGTGTAAGTGGAGGACGGCCTAGTAGGTTATAGACCAGTTAAGCTGCTGTTTAACAATTCCTCTAGTGCATATGGTGCAGTATATATAGTTTACTACTGTTGAGCAGGTGGAAGGGAATTACGAAATTGTTCTTATATCTGGTATTATGTTGATTCCCATCTCTTATTTTTCTTGGTTCCGGATCAGAAATAAACTAGATAGCTTGTGCTATTCTATGTATTTAATGTCAGGGTAAGTATATTCAGACTAATACGAAGAGGCTTACAGTGTTTGTCATGGTGTACTCAAGCTAGGGTTCTGATATCTTCTTTCGGAGTATAAAAGCTCTTTCGACGTAAACTGGAGCCCCCAATAAGAGCAGTCCATATTGGAAATAATCTGCGATGAGAACATGATAAGCAGTTTTTGATAAACAATTTCTAGGTATACTGCCAAAAGAGGCAGCTATCTATAGTGAAGCCAAATAGTCTTGTTTGGTATTTTTCAGAATTATTTGTCGGTTTTTGCTTCGTCTAGTTTTAATCCATTGGCAATAAACCAATCTGGACTCTGAGTGTTTAATGAGGTCATTTACTTAATTCTTCTATGAAGGTAGTATAGATGTGACGTCAGAATAGCATTAACTGGCAGATCATCAATTAATATGATAAAAAGAATCGGTGCTTATTTTGACCCTTGCGGGATGTATATTGTATTTCTTTCATTTTAAATTCATTTCTATTAATTAGCGCTTCTCAGCTCTCAATAGGCTTTAGTGGGGTACCTCTAATACCTCTAATCAGTTTGTGTTCCAGTTTTTGTAGCAGTAGTTCACGTTGTACACAATCAAATGTCTTGCTTTGGTCTTAGCGGGCAATTTCTATAAATTCTTTGTTATCGTATCCTTCACAGATGAAGTCTATTATTTCGACCATTGCAGACGTGATAGATCTGCTGCTTCTAAATCTATGCTGCTGTGCTGAAAGCAAACTGGAAGTTCAAAGGTACAGTATCAGTCACGTAGTTATAACATTCTCAAAAATCTCTAAAAGTATAGGTAATAATGCAATTGGTTGGTAGTTAATGGGAAGGTAGAGGTCTCCTTTTTCTATAGATAGACGCAATTAATTCCATTTTTGATAAATTAGGAAAAATGCTTCCAAGTATGCTGCTATTTATTGCATGTTCTAGTGGTTCTGTGATATGCTCAATAACTTCTTTTAGTAGTTTTGTACCCAAACTATATGTATCTTGAGTATGTTTAGTCTTAAGGCTCTTCAGCTAATCGTCTGCTTGTCTCTTCCGAAATTTCTGCAAAAAAACTTATTTAATGCTTTGGCATCAATATGGATTGCATCAGTACTCTTTCTTGTTTTACTTATTTCTTTATTAATTATCCCCCCACACTCTTATTCCAACATTATCTGTAATGTTTAGCTTGGAGGCAATATGTCTTCAGTTGTTTAGTGTCTTTTGTATGGAGCCTATTGTGTATGACTTCCTTTGCTTAAATTCTGTTTCTTGAAATGTGCAGCTCTTCATTGACTACAAAATGCTTAGGTTTTTTGCGTTGACTTTTACATGGCAAATTGATGTGCTTCATGTACTGGAGTTCAATCTGCTGTGTAAATATTGGTTTTAGACTTTTGTACATATATTGTTATTAAAAATGTATCTAGTGGTACTGATGTTTTCACTGTGACTCTTGGGTAAGTTTAGATATACTGTGATGATTTGCCCATCATGCTAATGCTGGAGTGTCTATCCTAGCTTTGTATTTATCTCGATGGTGTTATTGAATCAGCTAGTTTGGTTCTAGAGGGTCTCCATAAATTAATGGATTGTTGTTGGTTCAGATTTCCTAAAAAATAATTTTCATTCAGATTTTGAATATGTGCGTTGCTGTGATAAAGCAAATGTCTTCTGTAACTTCTGAAACTTAATCTTTTAAATTTTATGTGTTTAGGTCAGAAGTCTGCTTTATAAGCTTCTTCTTTAAATGAGAAATCCAATAAACATACCACAGGCAATTTGCAATTTTTTCTAAAAGAGCTAAATACCTCACAGGTCACTTTGTCGTGGTCCAAAGTCGGGCTTCTAACCTTAACAGTGTTAAATGCGAGCGTAGCTCGGACTACGCTCGCAATACATAGCTTGGAATTCTCAGAGCATATCTAAATCATTCATTCTTGTAGATTGTGTTTTTAAAGTACCTTTATTTCATCAATGGATACACATTGTTATAGGTAATTAATACCATCCAAACAGTTCCACTTTTTCATTAACCTTCTTAAAGAGCTAACTGCAAACACAGGTCGCTTTACGCTTTCCAACGGGCCAGCTTTGTTTTCTATCAACCTTTTAAGACAGCTAAATGTCTCATAGGCCACCTGCAGAAGTCCAGAATCGGGCATTGTCTTCCTTAAAAAGATGCAATTACGTGCTACGCTTTTGCCATCCATCAACCTTCTAAGAAAGTTGATATTCTACAAACCATATTCTTAAGGATGCTGTATACGAAAACAGGTCGGACTTCTACTTCCGTCAAGTTTCTAAGAGAGCTAAATGGTTCACAAGGCATCAGTGGTGGCCCAAGGTCAACCTTTGTTCTTAATAACCTTTCCTTCGAAAGTAAAATTACGAACTGGATTTAATCAACTGCTTATTACTATTTTTGATAAGTCAAAAATAGATAGTAGGATAATTTTAATTATCTTACGGCAAACTTCTGTCATGACTAGAATTTTTTTAGAACTCCAGATGTCATCCACTGTATAAGAAAAACTCTTTCAATATTGTTTTCAGACTTCTTCGTATGTCTCAGTTGCTGTTCTTAGAATTGTCATTAAAAACTAATCAGTTCCACTTTTTGAGCAGATTGTATCACACTATAATTTACAGTCTTTGAGTTTCTTGGTTTTTAGTAATTTTCTTTATTTCTAAATTGTTAGTTCTAATTATGTAGTTCTACTATGTTTCATTTGGTTGCTTGGAAGTTTGTCTTTCTATTTTAATTTGAGCGACTTGGCATTTTTTGACATCTCGGCTAATAAATTTAGACCCTAAACATTCAACTGTTTCTAGAAATATCAAGACAACGTTATTTCCTTGCTATGGACTTATCACTGAAAAGAGGTTATTTCACATACTCATTTAATTTGTTCTAATGATATAAGTGACAATGGATTTTATTAAGTTTTCTATGTTTTCTTAGTTACTATTGCGAAGCGCTTCTTCTTTACTTTCTTTTTTTGGTGTTGCTGTTTTTGCTACTAACGTTTTGATGTTTGAGATACTGTCTTTACTGATAGTGTAACTTTTCAAATTCTGCGTTTGGTCTAAATTGGGACACTATGCTTAGGGATGGAAGTGCTAAAGGCATAAAACCGGAAGTGGCGTCTAGCTAAACCTGCAGCAAGCCTTTTGATTCAAAAGGGCTCACTTGCCACAGCAAGTCATCACTTGTCGCGCATGTACCTGTTCAAACCACAAACAATAGTAGATATACTGGTGTAACTGTCAACGTTCAACAGTCAGGTCTCAACAGAACCAAACTCTAAAAGATAAATAAGTTACAATTATTATTATTATTTTTGTTGAATATTTCTACATTCTATTGAATTTTATTTATATAAGCTTTTTTCGGCCTTGTATGAGGCATTCCGTAGCAATCTCCAAACCTTCCGTTAATATTTAAATATGAGCCTTGCGAAGAACAAAGATGATAACCTCGTAAATCCGATTCTTTTTTTAAATTTAATTTTACTGACCTTGTAGTTAACGTGATTGTCTCTAACGGATTTTTTTGGAGAACTTGTGTATTTCGAGAGCAAGGTTTTTTATAGGTATGTTGAGTGCCACAACCTGTAATAATTGTAAGTCGAAGAAGAAACTCGAAAATTATACAAAGAAAGGTTTTTACAGTCTCTGTCTCAAGTGTGAACTCTACGACAGTAGTCCCATGGAATCAGGCTTTCAATAAAAGGTTTTTCTCAGACATTTTTCTTCGGCGGTCTAAATAAGCTTCACATTTAAAGTTCTTTAATATAAACGGTAAGTAATTTTATCAACTTAATCATGATTTCGAACACAACAGGATTTATTCTAACTTGACATACCAATTTTGATTCTGAAACAGTTAATTGAACACAGAATTTATTTTGACATATTAGACAAAAGATTTAAGTTTCTTAGAGGCATAGAAGTTAAAATGACATCAGAAATTCTAAATTTATTGTATATACCTACATCTTTAAAGAAATTAGAATTCTGATTTAAAAGATGTTTTCTGTTATTCAATTTTTTTGTATTACTCAACGGAATAATATAATTCTATATAGTTTTTTAAAATAATATAAAGTAGGCGGACATGCCGAAGCTTATAACGTGGGCGCTACGTACCTTATAACAACGTTGCTGTTCTATATGATTTATAGTAACAATATGGAAGTCAGTTACTTGCAAAAGCATTGTTAGATCTTGTTAAGCAAAAGCCCGATAAGCCAGACTCACTTTAGTTCAGAAAAGTCTCAACTTTATGACCTCTAGGAATCAAACGGGTTAGAAAAGCAAATTAAAAAATATTACGCTAGAAGTCAAAGTAACTTAAAATCCTGCGATATTCTTTATGATACGTAAAATGTAATTAAGGTAAGAAAAACTGATTACAAGACGGGTTTACTAAAGTTTACGCATTTTCATAGAGGTTTAATTCGCATTAAATTATAATTGCAATTTTAATGAGGTAGATACCTGTACTACAAAAAGAAATTGTTTATCTGCTTAACTTACTTACAAATTACACATTAATTATATAGGAAATCTTTTTAGACAATGCAGAGTTTAGTCAAGTTTTTCTTTTTTATTCTATGCTTAATTATATTTTATCACTCAAAAATCTTGTTAAAAATTAAATGAGATACTTTAAAGGTCTTTTTCGTTTTAGTTATTTCTGTTATATTCAAGCTTCAAACGAATCAAAAAATTAATAATGGTTTCGGCACCGTAGATCATTAAAAAAGATAGAATTTCTTAAATGAGTCTTTCATTGGGTGACGAGTTGGCTGATTTGCTTCTTCTGTAGAAGTCGCTCATTTTGAGAAATTCGTTCACGAATGCTCGTCGCCACTGGGAACTAATTGTCTTGGGACGAATCTTTCCTAAACCACTAAACAGACACATTGAGGGATAAATTTTTTAACGGTACGCTTTCCGAAAGATCTTTATTTCTGATGCAATATAAACACGATAATTGCATATTAAAAAACATTGAAAAGTGTTTTATTGGTTAAATCAATTTTAAAAAACAATCCAATAGAATTTGAGTGCTAAGCATAATAATATTAAATTTTAATTATTAATCTAATTATTATTGTTAAGACATATTTTCAGCATTCAGACATCAGAATATAATTATAAACTCTTCCTTTCGTTTCCTATAGACAATAAAACCATCGTTACGTTTGTAACAACAAGGTGTTAAGGGTTTGTTCTTCGCTATTAAAGTTGGCTAAATAGGTGTGCGAGGCCGCTTCGAACGCGTTTTGTTCTGTTGCTCAGTAACGTAGACAACAGATTATTGTGTAACACTTTTCTCGCAGAAAGTTTCCCGGAATTACAACAGAAATTTTGTTCAACATCAAATTGATTATAGCATTAAAATCTGCGTAAGTTTTAAAACAGCTGTCTAATTTGCCCTAAAAGCTCTTAAAACTTTTCGAATTCTGTTTCTTGTACAGCTGTTGTACTAAAATCAAAGGGCAATTTATTACTTTCGGAGACATTTTTAAAAGCGAACAAAAGACGTCAAATACTTGTGTACTTGCCAAAAGTGGAAAACGTGGTAATGCCAAGTTTGTATTAAAAATAGTTCCATTCTTCCTTTAATGTTTCCTTTTGGTGCGAGATATATCTTTCAGATTTTAAACAAAATCTACTGGAAAATTACAGCTTTAAAACTCTACATTTTATAGGGTTATTCACTTTGTTTTAAAAGTTCTGGTTTTATATTCATCCTTATCAACAAATTACAAACAATTTTTTATCCCTTTCCAAATGTGAAAGCAAAATAAAAGAATAAATTATAATATGAAGTACTAACTTTTCTCCATAAACTCCCAGCTAAATTAATTTGATTGTTATCTAAAATACCTGAAAGAACAAACAAACTATTAAATTTACAGTGGAGAGAACTTCAGAGTATTGCAGAGTCTGACGTGTTTGCCGTTCATTTTACATACACACGTTTGTTTTTCTTTTTACATCGTATAAACTACGAATCCATGTTGTACTGAAAACTCCATACTTTGAATAAGTTAATTATTGCATCCAAAAGGCCTACTAAACTTGTAAAGAGTTTTACAACTACTTTCAGATCCCGTACGCTCAACTTTCCACCTCGAAAGTATCGTTTAATTTTCTGCAAGAGTAGATAATTTACAATCTAGGGTTAAATTATGCAATAGTATGATGGTCACGACGCCACGTCATACAGCTCTTTTTCCTTCCTTCCTGACTTCCTAGCGATATATGACGTGTCGGTTGTACCTTAGCATCAAATTATTAAATCGTTTACAATTGATTTTCATTTATGGTATTTCCATTTTTAATGATCAAGTTAATATTTACATTTTGTAAAGACTTTTTTGCTCCAGATCATTCTTTTGTTTCTTCTAAATTTCAAAATTGTATGAATTCATGTTATTGGCGACCGATACACATATATTTAATTTTGTTCTACTAATGCTCTAATAATTTCCTTTGTTCTGACCTAGTGATTTATGTACACCACCTTCATCAACTTTCTCTGATGATTTTTGATGTACCTTAACGTTTGATTAGATTGATTAGAACATTGTGGAGTTTTCTTCTTACATTTTTTTTAAATTCTGTCTGTACGGATATTTGAGAAAAAGATGTTACTCAGTGAAGTCTTTTGCATTGTCTTTGCACGATGCGTCGTTTTCGAGTAAAACAGAATTCTGCTGTACCTAGGTATTATTTATCTCAGTATTCCGAATTCCAGTATTTAACGAAATATTCAGCAGCATAAGCTAGGATTATCCTTAACTTAAGAATATGCTGTATGAATATTTCCGTGCATTTCAGGGATACTGTATTTTGTGAGATACCGGATCTTTTCGTATGTATGCATGAAAAGCTTGACCTATTATCCATTTGAGGAATCCATCTAACTGAGTTTTCTGTCACCAGAATGAAAACGCCGTTTGCTGTTCGTTTAACATATCTTACTACATCTTAATTTTGCAAAGTATCTACGAATATTCCATGTACTACTTTTGGTTTTGAAAATTATCTCTTTAGTATCTTAGATCAAGTACTTGCCCATAATGCCTTATCTGAGAACTCGAAGCAAAAGAGCACTAAGTTTGTTTGATACCATCTAAATAATTACATGCCAGAAAGCAGGAATCTAGTTTTAGCAGCTGCAGCACTGTAAAATTTTTTGATTGAAAATATTACTACAATCCCGATAGGTTTTGTCCTAAAACTGACTGACATGGTATTTTAGTTTAAAAGAAAGTGATGAAAGTTTGTGAAGTAGTAGGCAATTTATAATGACAATTGCAAAATAATT
>VTPC01090570.1:686176-702587 GCA_011009095.1 Ignelater luminosus
CTTCATTTTTTGTCTTCTTTTAGCCTCACTTATCACCTATTAAAAGGATACCCTTTATTTCAGAATCACCCTGTATTTTTACCAGTTGTCTTAGTAAGTATTGGACGGAGTATGCACTGCCAATGATGCAGCTGGCGATGACACATTGCTCTTCTTTTTCCAGAATCCCACTCAATTCATTAAAGTACAGCCCGTGGGCTAAGTATAGTCTATGGAAGAGATTTATACGATTCGGTGTATACATGTGTCTATTGTTTTCTTTGTAAATGTAAGAGGCACGTTAATAATAAAATCAGGTTCTTTTGTCTTTGCTGGTTTACCATAAGGCAGTATAACATATTTGTTTACAATTACTTAAGTGTATATGTTAGAAAGCAATTTCTAAAGATTCTACCTATGCTGTGATCTAAACAAACTTAAACAATTATATAGTGTTATGTGAAAAGTCTTCATTATTACAAGTTTAAAATAATTTTGTTTCCGTCTTTAAAGTTCTTAACGCCCTTTCCAATAAATCATAAAAACTCCCTAGATGCTTTATGCTATAATGTAAAAATAGCGTTATAAATTTTAAATAACACATTTACTTCACATTAAAGAATTAAGTCATATCTAAACTACTAAATCATTTAACGATATCGCAAACTACTGAGTAGAATATTAGCACTTCAGTACTTGATTTCAAAAAAGATTTATGTCTGTCATAATGTGGCTGAACACCTTCGATATACTCCGGAGCTAACGTTGTTTCTCTCCGGTCGATATATTGCCTTAATGGCAGATGTGGGTTACCAATATCCGTATTCGGCTACTGGGACCTTTTACGTCTAATAAATAGTACCTTTTCGTGAAACTATACCTGCTCATATATTATAGCAGAAGAACAACTATTTTCAGGATTTCATTGAGAAACAAAAGCCTTAAAATTCAGAATGGAGGTTTATTTTGTGTACCTTTAGATTAATGCAATTTTATAGGCAATTTGAATAACACACATTTGTTTCTGAAATGTATCCTCATTTAAATTGAAAATCGTCCGATGTTTTCCATCGATTTACACAAGGTAATTAATTAAAATCGAATTATGTAGGTAAAACTGTCTAAAAGTGAATAGTAACGGAACGAGCTTAATATATAGGAGGACGTATGACAATTTGCACACAGTTAAACCAAGAATTTGCGATTAATTCAATTAAGTGTGAGCAAGAATGCGGAGTATTTAACAATATGTTTTAGAACTCCAGAATGGGGAGTAGGTAGTTTAATTGCGTCGAAATATTTTTAGCATCGGCCGAACGTACTACAGATGATGTTTCCAAAAAGGGCACGTTGCTTGATGTTCGCTTTGTTCGATGACTACAGGTAATTTCAACTTGTGTTGGCAAAAGCAGGCGTATATTGATTTCGGCGTATTCACATCAGCAATCAATGCTGAAAATCACGAAACATTTCCACGTTATCCTTCATCCCCGATTTAGTTTTTTATTCAGAAAGTAGTCCGAAGGGTCTGCCCGCGATACATCAAGGAAATAATGCGCGACGAAATTTCAGAAAATCTTGGTGACATCTCCCGCGATGTTAAGTGTGAAGGGGTGACGGTTTCGAGCATCTGCGGTCCCAGACTCGCATCGGGTCGACCGCAGCTTACCTAATACTTTCCTCGTTTCACAATTATTGCTCTCGTGGAATGTCATAAATAAACGGCGCCTTCTACGGGTCGTGATTACGAGGGTGGTCATTAATTAACAATCAGTCGGATTCCGTGTTCGGAGCGGCCGGCCAGTAGTTAGCTTTCGACTAACTATGGCCGTAACTGCGGCTCATAAATTGATTAACTATACTTTTGGGAAGCGCTTCTCTTCGCCTGGAGCCAGAATACTCCTGGGAATGTCAATATTAATCACGACCTACGCAGGCGCATCCTGGAATTCTAAAGACCTAGGTACGCCTATCTGTTCCATTGTTTGTTACGTACGAAGGGATAACACATACCAAACAATTCCCGATTGCCGACCGTTACAGGTGTTTGACCAAAAAGAGGTTCCGTTAATAACACGCTTTCAACGAGGGGAAATCTCACCGTGAGTCGTTGGAATAATACTCCTCCCATCATCTAAAACTACTTCTTCCGCTTCTGTACTTTTTTACCCCTAGAAATTTATACGGCTTATTCGGGGTATATATCAAAAAAATCTCCGGATATAATTGGATTTTTAAGATAATTTTATTCATAAAACGGGTGAAGAATGAGTCAAAGTGGAAACCGGATTGAGATGCAGTGCAGCTTTCAGCTTTGCACGGCGTAAACGGAGCGTGGCTCAGCCCACTAGGAAATAAAACTCGTTAAGACAATTGCAAGTTAGTCCGCTGTGGTGCAGCATGATCAATCTCGCGGTATTGCTCCCGAGGGCGAATTCTCTTCATCACCTCCCGTTTAGACTAGACTTAACCGCGTGTTGTATGACGGCACGCGTTTAAGAAATACATCTTGCGTGTCGCCCCCAGAATGGTTTTTAACGAATGTCTACCGACATGTCACATGTCTTTTCCACAGTAATATGTCCTGGTTGCCGTCAACCATAATGTTACATCTCAGTAAGACAACATGACATATTAGTTATATTAGCCTCAGGTGGTCGCCGTAGCCTGAAGCCCGAGCTAATCCGCTAAAAGTAGATTTCCTGTTTGGATAGTTGCCTCGTCTCTTGTAATCCGGTAAACAGAGGTCGGTGATGGACGCCTGGCAACAAAAACCGTCTCGAGTGTGTAATTAGGGGCAGCAGGCGGACTGGAGTAATCCAGTCGAATGATGATCGCGAACGAGCTTTGCACCACCTGGTGACATGCTGACGGCGTCGGAAACCATGTGTTCATCTTGACGGTGGTAAATAGTCAAACTTAACCTAGGTCTAGTATTCACCACTAGTTCGACCACGAAAGCGGGGGCTTCGTCACCGGTATCGCTGACGAATGTCGATACCACCCGACCTCTCCACAAATTAATTACTGATTATTGCATAATTAATAGAGGAAATCAACAAAGTGGATTTTGTTCATTACGTCCTCGGTTTATAATTCGTATTAATTTGGAGTTTAATTAACGATCTGTACATTATGGATTTGAAGTTACTGAAGCCGAAGGAAGCACGTTTGTTTTTTGTATTAACAAAACACATAATTCGTAAAAAGATTATAATTATGAACGCAACGTATGATGTACTACTGTTACATAGATGAGGGTTGTTTTGAAAAATAATAGTTCAACAAGGGAGTTTCTAAATAAAGGAGTCTTTTTACAGCAGATGGATATTTATGAATAAAAGTTTGCGAAATCCTCTTAAAGTCGGCTACAGAAATTGAACGTTATGTACTAGTTACTACTATATTAGTTAGTTAATTTCTTGTATTCCAGAGTAAGATGTTAATTAAAATTTAATTAGAGCATTCAAGGCAAGAGAAATAATGTTTTCGTCTTATCTTCTGTAGTTTTTCTCAAAGAATTTATTTTTCTTCTTGATATTTCTTAGTTTGTAGTTGACTCAAGATAATAATTTTCTCACTAAATAACCTTTTCTCTTAATAAAGACAGGATCTTGCTTTCTTCCTGTAAATTCTGTACACAGATTGTGTTTTACGGAAAAATGTCGAGAATATTAGCTATTTTAGTATCTTCATATTGTCGGTTTAGTACTTTCAAGATTCTGGAATTATTACAAGTAAGTTCATTTTGACATAATACACTAATTATGACTATAATTCTACTTAACCTCACTTTGTTTAACAGCTGTGTAGCCTTAATACATAGCTTGATGTCGTATATTAATATCAAAAGTGACGTAGTTGTGTACAATTGTCACTAAGGTTATCCATTTTCCACGTTGATAAATTACTTAAACAAATACACCTTGGTCTAGTATTTTCATTAATGATATGTTATTAGCTAAAAGTTACAATATTAAAGTTAAGTAAAATTTTACCTCATACAGTTTTTATAAACAAATTAAATAATATTTTAATAGATGAGAGCTCGTAAATGCCGAATATTAAATGAAGTTGTTCATATACAGTATGATTTTGTAATAATGTGATATCTAAAGTAATAAAAGATTTGATGATTTGATGAAAAAAATAGTCTTTGATCACGAAAAAATGCAAAGGAGTTCTAATAAAAAAGAGAATTTTAAAAACTTCTCTCTGTGTATTAGCAAACTAAACAAAAGCAAAACAGAAAAAAATGCCCAAGAGAGGTTTGAAAATATTAAGTGGGCTGGTCTATTCTATACTATTTGACGATAAGGCATTAGTTTCTAGGGAATTACTATAAGCTATAGCAAAACTTCTTTCTGTTTTAAGCTGAGTGGTTTAACCATCTAGTGCAGCAATGAAACAAGTATTGTTTAGATTCCATTGAGTTCAATTAAAATTGATTGAAATCTATAAAATAAAATTGCCAAATAAAACACTTGGGAAATAGTCTTAGCGTCTGTAAATATCTAATATCTTATTTTCATCAAGTTATATTTTTTGCCAATAAATCTTTCTTCAAAAATGCAGAATGTCTTGTTAGAAATTGTCCTGTAAAGTTGTCCAAAATCTTGTTTGGCGGCCAGCGAAACAACTTCTTGTTGGATATTTATTGTTGCCCTATAGAAAGAGACTTTTTACACTTTTTTTTAACCCATTTGCCTTTCTATCTTCGATAATTTCTTCCTTTCGTTCTTTTCTGTGTTTTTTCATTGTTATTCAGACTAATGGTTGTGACTTCAAAACCTTGATGTAGGACAAATACTTTTTGATAAAAGAAATTAAAGAAAACTTTCGGTTTGAGGTTTTGAATCTGTTACGAAATCTTTATCAGTGCGCTGTTCAATCGTTTTTGATAGTGACACACTTAACATATTTGGTTTTGGCATGGGACACCTAATCATGTTTAGGATCTATAGGTGTCACGACTGAAGCTTGAAGTTGAGACGTCATTTAATTAAAACTTTCTTTAGTATTACGGTGATCTTTTTGTCGTTTTAAAGCCTACAATAAATTTTGGGCAGCGCTGATTCTTGGAAATGGTGGAAAATTACATTCTAGTTTTCAATTAAGCTTTGTCTTCAAATGAGATATTTATCGGTTTTGCCATCTGAGTCTTCACTCTCCATGGCCCAAATGAAACGATTGTAAAATATCTTTGTCTGGATATCATGCAAGTATTTGATTCAGTGCCTGTTTGATGTTTTACACTCTACACGATTGCTAAATGTCACTTTTACGTCTTAGTAGCACAATATTTGTCGATCTCTATTTTTTAAGTAATTGGACAATATTAGTCATCTTCATGTAACAATCAACATTAGTTTTTCAAAAGCAACCACACATTATAAGTAACATCTTTGATTCTTATGCTTTTTGAACAATCACTTAGTTACGCAGTGGAATATTTTCTATAGGTACTATATTTGCGTTGTCTAAAATGGCACACACAATAAGGGAGATGCCTTTAGGAAACATTGAAGGTAAACATTTCTTTTTTGGCACGGAAAACAAAGAAAAGCTATTTCCAACAAGTCTCTCATCAGATGTACCAGGATAACAATCTACTTAGGCAACGTCGTGGATCACCCGACTGTTTTATTAGAAATGTGGTATCTGAACCGGATTTCCTCAGATAATCCAGGTTTGGGCTACGGATTCTGAGCAGTAATTTTGCATTTTGGAACTGGGATTGTTGAATATTGGAAGTTGTCGAAGGGTGAGTCAGGCGGAAAATTTCTGAGGATGTTTCGGCAGGATTGATGATATGATAAAGACTCGAGTAGGTGGATGCTTGAACGTGTACTGTAATAAAATGGTAAAAGAAAGTCTTTTAGATCCCTGCCTGCATGGATGACACCTGCGCATCAAGTGCAAAATAGCGTTTCGATATTGAACAATGTCAAAGTAAAGTGTTTTGTTTTTTGACCAATCAAAAGGAGTTGGAAAAAAGATAATATCTAGGTATTTTGTGAAAAGGCTGCTTTGGAATTCTATGTAGATGTCCGGCTCAGATAGTCCATCTGGATGTTTTATGGTTTGATTTAAACTTCCTTTCTTAGAATCAGGTTGTTAGTTGCACGAGCTCATTCCCAAAAGTTAACATCGTTTTGGATTTTTCGTTCTAAAACATGTTTTAATTACTATTTTGCAATCTAGAGATTGAATTATACCGGAATACTAAATCTCAGCTTGGTAACTTTAATGGTTCTCGAATAATCAAGTGTAGACCGTTGAATCAAGACATAAGAGTTCGTCTTTTTTGTTCTAATTTGGTTGTTACTGATTCTAGATTGATATCTTTTTATCGGCAATGCTATGGGATGTCGATCGGAATAATAAGAAAACAGGTTATGGATTTTCAGTTTGACAAGTTTGTCCAAAAGACGTTCTAATTTCAGTTTGTAATCTACGGATCGCATTATACCGGAATACTAAATTTTAGCCTGATAGTTTGATAGCTGATAGCTGCATAATTAATACGAATTAATGCAAAATAAATATAGAAGAAAGAAAAAATGCAAAAAAAAATTAAAAAAAAAGAGATGTGCAACAAAGACAAGATCAAGAAAAAGAAGTGGAAGGAGAAAATGGTGACAATGACTTACAAGAAGAAAATTGTAGTGTTTAAAAAAGCTTATTTCCCAGTAGCATAGTTTCTTTCCACTAGTGAGTTTTCTTAGTTCGGACTTTTAAAACACAATAAATAATAAAGCTAAGTTCTAACCTATAATTCGTTGAAAGTTATTCTACTATCGTTAATCAAATCAGCACAAAACTTTTTAAGTTTGAGAACTTTCCAAAGTTGGTGTACATATGAAACTTGCTTAACCTACTTTCCTCTTTTGTTGGGTTTGCGGATACTTAATGGTAAATAATTAAAAGCTGGCTGTTCTGTATGCCATAGACATTGTGTGGTTTTAAATTTATTATATATAAGAAACGTGAGAGTAAATAATGTTGCAAAATAAGAAACACAGTTGGAATCAACTTTAGATGAACACGACAGGAAACGCAAAAGCCGTTAATGAAATTACAAGTTGGTATACTATACGAAGTCTTGTTAACGCCTTCGAGATTCAATCAAAGATATTCTAGTTACGTATAAGACGAATTGAAAATCGACGTAATACCATCTGTGCGCAACGTGTATGATGGTGTATATGCAGAAATATATGCACACACGATGATAAACGGTAATTAAAGTAAGTCAATACTAATTTAACCGCGAGTTAATTAGCTCGTTAAGCGAATACGAAACGCGGAATCAAATAATTAGTGGATCGCATGCCTGTCGGAGGAGTATGAGCTTCAGCAACTGCGCCGATGGTTTATTTCGAACTGTTTAATAATTATACCAAGCTGCTGGGACTAATAGGCTGCAACAGTTGCTGGTCCCGTTAGGCAAACAATAACGAGGCTCAGCACGCAAGATTCAGGTGTAATTGATCGCGGAAAGCGTCCAAAAGTTTTAACCAGTTCAGGGGTAACACCGTACTGGTGGAAGCTATACTCTTCAATTACTTCTCTTATTACAGCGCTACAATGATTTTATTATGTTTTTATTTTCTGTAAAGGCAATATATTGTTACACCCTCATTTAACACATGTAGTATGTAGCTATAACACTTATAGGGCGAAAGTTGGAATATAAACTTTACTTGAATTCACGGCATTAAAAATTTATATGAAGTAACAACCAGCAATAAAATTACATTGGAAAACAAGTTATTGTTTTCCAACTTGCTTATTCTCACAGTTCCCTTAGTAGACTGTCAAAGTATCCTTTATATTGAGATATTGAATTCCTTCGAGTTAGTAGTTTTTTATTTCTTAAAATAAGAAGTGTTGTAAAAAGCACTAACTTTTTTATTGCACCTTTTAGTTTAAAATAAATGTCTGCATTGTAAAATATATAAGGTGAACAATCAATTTTAGGTATTAAAACAGTGCAAACCCTATAACTATTTTTCTCTACTAGAACTGATGTCAATTACTATTACTAATAATTACAACAAAATATAGTGTAAATGATAGAAGAATTAACAACAAAAGTAGAAATAAGCTTAAGTTTTTTATTGTTTAGAATTTTATCATTAATCTATCAAATGAATTGTCTATTCTAATTTATTAAATAAAACTCGACAAATTTGTTTATTAATTTAGTTTTGTTTGTTCAACCATATCGTTTAATTAGTGTAAATACTTATTGGAGCATCTTAATTTAGACATTAATAACAAAATGGTTTATAAATATATTTTCATGAATTTATGTGGACAATATTTATTCATAATTCTGATGCCTTTGCACATCATCATTAACTGGAGAGATTATCACTAATTCTGAATTAGCATTATTAGTAATTGCTAATAAATAACTAACTCACTGACGTATTGCTATCTCTATTATTCACATTTGTTGCCATTTTAATTATCTTCTTGGTAAATTAGAATTATAAAAGTTCAATTCATGTTATTCAGAACGATTTAGAAAAGAAATAATGCTATATCTGTTTATCATGCTGATATACAGGATGATTCAAATTGATTGCAATTGTGAGATACCTGGGCTTAGTCCTGATGATAGCACAAAACGATTTTCCTAACCTTTTAAACTGACATTAGCTGTGAAAACAAAATTTTTATGTCATTGCATTTTCGACCGTTCTCTTTGATTTTTCAAATATTCATACATTCTGATAGTTACTTATTCTTGGTTTATTGCTGATTGCAGCAACATAAATGTTAGGGATTATCCTAAGTGTTTTCTCTTTACTTGGTCGTTTTGTGTAAAATTTCCACAAATTTAAATTCCACAAGATTCACAAAAAATGGTGGTTACCTCTAACAAAACCGGCTTGATACCAACTGTATGCAAAAACATCAAAGTATCTTGAAAAAAGACAGTTGTTTATATACAGAAGATTGTAATACTTTTGTTATTTGGTATGAGTTTTAATATTTTATCTTCTTTAAACAAAGACACAGAAACCAAACCATTAGAAATTAGTCAATTTCCTAGTTTGTTCCTTAAGTACTATATGGGTAATCTGTGTAATCTGCCATTAACAGACATAATGAGCATTGCCATATAACTTTGAGTCAAAACGTTTTCAGATTGAACAATTGTTTCAAACTTTTTTCCCCTCGATAGTTCTAGTTCGAAACCACTGTCATCGCTATTGTATGCGCTTACTTAGCCAAACTCGAGGACAATAATTTCGTTATTTTGCGCGGCACTAAATTGTGCTAGTTTGTGGAATTTGAAGCTTTAGAATTCTGACAAGTAGTCTTGCAAGTCTAGGTCGTAAACGGACAACATCAGTTGATTTCTAGCATCAATAGATTTAACGTAAACAGTTTCCGATGTCAAAAGAAGTTTTTCTGTATACGTTGCTTGATTGTTGCACCTTATTCTTCTATTTTAAACTGGTTTTATATTTTAAGTATTTCTTCAGCAAGTACTTCGCATGTATAGTCAAGTGATACTTGATCATCTTCATTAAGTGAGATTCAAAACCTTCTTTTTAAATAACAAGATCTGATACAGTACCAATTGCAAATGAAAGATTTTTCATGGCACCATAATGTTCCAATAAAGTATGAGATAGGTCTTTTTCCTTCATTGGAATTCCTGTAACAGGATATTTTTTAAAAGGTAAAGCGGTTTGCAACAGCGAAAAAATAGTAACAGGACTCATTGCAAAAATGCTCAAAAAGACATTTAGACATATATATTAATCGCCTTTATTATTAATAAATGAATATACATTTTGTAACTTAAAAAAACTTAAACTTAAATATATACAATCTAATCCCCTGGCGAAATTTAGCCAAAGGCTACTCTGTTTAACTAAGGGATTAGATGCAAATTAAAAAAATAAAAATAAAAGAAATAAACAATTCTGACTACAAAGCGAGCAAATCAGTGAACCAGGTAGGCAGATGATGAAGAGGCAAAGAATTATTGCTTACTGAAAAGGTACTGTTTAAAATTTTGTTTAAAAGTTTTTAAATTGACACCTCGCATATTAAATGGAAGAGAATTGTAAAACTTGACAGCATTATATATAAAACTTCTCTGAAACAATGAAGACGTATGAAGAGGCATAGTGAGCATATAATAGGTATCCCAGGTATCAACTCAGAACTAAGAGATGTAGTACTACTTGTTGAAAGTAGAGTATATGTATACACTTCCAACTATTTTCCATGTTTAACCAGCTAGATTTGAAATTTTTTGTGTAACAGAGTCATAACGACGTAAATTGTAGATAAATCGACAACACCAATTTTGCGTTTTTTGAATGCGGTAATTGTCGTATGCATCAAAACAAGGACTATAAATAAAATTATAGTAATTGAAATGTGATAAGATCAATGATTCAAAGAGCATTTTCTTTTGAGCAAAATTCAGAATTTTTCGATTGGAATATAACAGTTTCAACGAAGAGTAAGTTTTCTGAAGTAATTTACAGACATGTTGTTTAAATCGTAAGTTAACGTCTAAGATAAGTCCTAAGTTCCTAGCTGAATCTACAACTGGAATTTGCTGATTATTGGTGCGTAAATTATGATGGTTTTTAATAATTAGGGTATGGTTTCGATTTCCAAAAAATAGTAAACAAGATTTATTGCTATTTAATGTATGATTATGTTCGAAAGAAAGCTGAGTGATCTTTTGCAGGTCACGATTGATATCTTCATAGGCCTGGGTTCTGTCGGAAAAAGCAAAAGATTTGTACATTTGCATATTGTCGGCATACGCTTGAATTTTACAGTTAATAACAGACTTTAGAATATCTGCCGCGTGAATAATGTACAACAAAGGTCTCAAGACTGAACCTTGAGGTACGCCAGACGTAATAGGGTAGGAAGTAGAAAATCTATTGTTATGCTGTATCATTAAGGTTCTATCAGACAGATAAGATCTAATCAGATTGACGGCAGATTCAACAAAACCATAATATTGTAATTTTGCGCATATGAGATCGTGATTGATGGTATCAAATGCTTTTGAAAAATCTAGCAAAATGAAGGCAGTGATTAATTTTTTATCAGAAGAATTGATAATATTATTCGTTACAGAAGCCAGAGAATCTGCCGTACTAAATCCCTACCTGAAACCGGATTGGCACGTAGGGAAAAGTTCATTACTGTTGAAGAAGTTATACATTTGTTTATGTAAGACCGTTTCAAAAATTTTAGACAAAGAAGGTAAAATACTAATTATCCGCAAATAGGAAAAATATCTGTGATATGAATACATATGCATGGCAATAAAAAGACAATAAAAAGCCAAGTGAATTAATGTAGACATTTAAACTCAAAATTCTTCACTGGAATATTTTTAAATATGGGCCAAAATCTACGTCTTTCATTTTGAACCACCTCATCTGCCATTTGCTGAAGATTCTAATAAAAATGACAAACTTGATAGAAACTCAAAACTACAAACTAGTCATGTTTTTATTGAACAGGAATCTTAACTGTCCAAGAATATCTATTTAAATCAAGCTTTTGAGCATCGGCACAGAAACATAAAATAATAAAAAATTATGGTCAATACCGGATGGTCTGTGAAAGATTCGAGTCAAAGAAATGATATCCTTCGCAAGGAAAAACGTAAACTGTTGAAATTTATGGTTTTGAAAATATTGTAACATTGTATCACATGATAGAATTTATAAAAAAGTTTGTGTCAAACGGAAATTGAACTGTAGGTCTAAGTTGATACAAGGCTGTTTGACCCTAAACAAACTTTACAAAATAAAAGAAAAACGTGCCTGACAATTGGGATTGTTTTAATATTCTCACAAAAATTATAAATTTTTATAAAAGTTTTAGCATAATTTTGGGATTACCACTTTTTATGACGCTATGAATAAATTAAAAATCTTGTTCATGTTGAATAATCATTTTTTATTGTCTGATGAAAAAACTCTTTAAATTTTAAATTTATCTTCAGAAAGAACAAATTAGTTATCTATAAACTATTCGACAAAAACGTTCGGTATTTCCTGAAAGTTATATCTTAGACGTGCTGCTCAGTTGGAAATGATTTGATTAGTGCAGTAAGCATTCGACCAAATACCTAAACATTATATTACACATATTTGTATAAGACGCGGGACGGGTTGAGGCCGATCATCCCCTGACGTGACCTGACTGCCGCACGGATGGGCTTCTAATAGAAACACCCCGCCGCAAACTTCTCCCGTAGATATGGCTCCGGGCGCGGACCTTATATCTACTCTGCATGAGGCATGAAACGGCATTGCATGTCAAACATATTCGATGCGGAAATTGTCGGTGTGACGGTGCGAGGTAAAACTCCGTCGGTGTGGGGGAAATCTTTTTTTGGTAGTTATCCGTATAATTGAGTGTCGAGGAGTATTGTCGCTGAAGGCAAAAAAAGCTCTTTGTAACAAACCCTTCCAAATTAATAATTTCCGACTCGGTCGCGGAATGGGATTTTTAGGTCGAACCCCTGCCCATATACACAAAATGCGTGTCTGTTACTGATTTGCATACTACTGGGTTGTCTCGTATTTGTTAATTCCCAGAATTGCATCGGGATTCTACAATTTAGGATTGTGGTTGCGTTTCGTTATCGCTAACCCTAATATTTTACTCTAAACTGCCCTTCCTATTGGGATATGTAAATACAAACTACTCCAAGATTGCTTTTTTGAACAAAAACTCAAGCTGCTCATGGGATGTGTTTGTTGTCATGAAAACGTAAATGTGAATGAACGTTGCAGAAATTGATTGCGGACACGCAAATCGAAACTTAAACCAAAAGAGCCCCCTATCATTATATTGTCACGTATTATTGACAGTAGTTACTGTTACAATCAGTTTCGAAAATTTTATTCCTAATAGGTTGTCATTTGTTTTGGTGTTAATCATATAGAGGGAAAACTTATATTAAGTTTTGTTGTACATTGTATACTACCCTTTTGTATTATAATAGCCGTATCTATTCCCTGCAAAACGTATTA
The DNA here is from genome assembly GCA_011009095.1 of Ignelater luminosus. NCBI lineage: Eukaryota > Metazoa > Arthropoda > Insecta > Coleoptera > Elateridae > Ignelater > Ignelater luminosus. The sequence continues at coordinate 699,205 of VTPC01090570.1, forward strand.
TTAATTTATTTATAACTTTAAATATTTATTAAAGTATGGAATTAGAAACGTTATGTAGTCATATTATAATATCCTCTACAGTTTTACAATGGAGTTTGTACAGCGCTGATGGGGAATATAATTAATTAAAAATTCGATATCTCTGTTTATACCTATCTGTATCTACGGCATATTTCGAGGTAAACTTGTTTAAAAATGTATAAAGTTATGCTTGCGCATTACAATGTAAAATGTTAATGGACGTAGAATTCTAGATAGAAGAATTAAATTATTCCAATCCTGTGAATGTAAAAAACCTTTACACAATTCGATGTTTTAATTAGAATGTGAAAAACAAATCCACCTACGCAATGAACATTATAAATATGCAGTGAAGTCCTAAAGTTTTGAAAAGTGTAATTCTCTGAAAATCATTTAAATTTTTCTTCGTCTTTCGATATTATCAGCAAAATTATGACGTCATCGATTTTTTTTAAATAGCACTCCTATTTTTCCAGTGTATTAAAAAAAAGTTTTAATTCTTTGATTTGAATCAGATGGAACAGGTAATTGCTTAGACCAAACGGTTGATATTAGAGCTGTGTATTAAATTGCAATAGACTCTGAAATCTATGGTAATTGGTAGTGTTCACCTAAAATAATTTTTTCCGCTGCACATTCTCTAAGTACACCTTGTACAATGGATTTGGTAGGGCATCTCGAGTAAACATTCTGGTATATCGCATTGCGTAAATGTAATTTGAATAAATGAAATACATCGCTTTAGACCAAATATACTATACAGTATGTCCCAATTTCGATGCTCACTATTGGGATCTCGGAAATTGTAAGAGATACGAAGTTGGTTAAATTAGAAAAGTTTTGGCTATTTTGGAGATCAGTTTACTTATGCTTTTGTTTTTTCAAAAAAGGTCACGGCTTACTAGATGTTTGCTAAAAACGAAATTATCTTATTTTTTTTAAGTGAAATATCTCAGGAACGAGCAAAATAGAAAAGAACAGCAAAGAGGGTGTTTTAGAGAATTTACTCCGAAACACAAAAAAATTATTTTCACAATTGTCTTTTGTTTTATTTCGGCGGTGAAACGTAAATCCAATTTTTTTCTAATGGAACGCCTACTTGATTTCCATATTACTGAACTGCACGCCTTAAATGCTTTTCAGTGATACATGGTTTGACATATCTATTCCATTGTTTTACCGAGTTATGAAGTGAAAATCATTGTTCATCATAGTGTGCCACGACGTCTAACACACAAAGTCGTGGAGTTTTATCAAAGAAATTCATTTGTTATGCAAAAATTGCTAAAGCAAAATAAATACGCTTTTATGTGGCATTAGATGCTTAGTTGATGCTATCTGTGAATGCTCAGTAAATTATCTTAAAAGCGTCTTTTGTTTTGTTGTAGCAACTGTTGCATAACAAATGTAATTTATCTGACAAAAACCAATGATTTTCATGTTTAAAGTCATGGCACACTAAGTGGCAAATGCTTTTTATTTAAAAAAAAATAAGATAATTTCGTTTTTAGCAAATATCTAGTAAGCCGTGAACTTTTTTGCAAAAACAAAAACATAAGTAAACTGATCTCCAAAATAGCCAAAACTTTTCTAATTTAACGGACTTCATATCTCTTACAATTTCCGAGATCCCAATAGTAAGCATCGAAATTGGGACACACTGTATACGAAACATAAACTATCCATAATATCATCACACTGTATGTTATGATTTTAAATACAATTTATAGATGATTTATAAGGAAAAACAGCTAGTAACAACACTGTTAAAGTTCTTATATTTTCAATGTTATACAGGGTGTTAGTAAAGTTAACCGCATAATTTCAGGAGGTGATTCTATAAGTCATTCTAAGCAAACAAGTTAGGATTTCGTTTTTGAAATATACAGGATGTTGAAGGTTCAAGAAAAAAATGCAGTTTTTCTAGAACACCGTTAGAACGACTTTTTTTATCAGATCCAAATTTAGGAAGATGCTTTCTCTCTTAATGTAATATACACAGTGAGTTTGAGCAAGATTCATTATCGTAGTTTTTATTCGCGAAACTGAAAGTTTAGATTTCTGCGACACTTTTTTTAAACTTGTCATTTCTGTCTAAATCTAACCGTTGTTGAGTAAAACTAGTTTCTATTTTTCAAGCTCGCTTCCTTATAAATTTTATTACCAACAAAACACTGTGGTAGGCTGATTTTGAGAATAATCTATTAAAAAAATGAGACTTCAGCTTATTTTACTGCTCAAGCACAGACATGTCTAAATGCCTAACACCCTGTATGTTATATGTGTATTTTTACGCGTTAGAAACCAAAAACCGATTTCATATTTGGAAATAATCCTCTAATATTCTGGATTATGTAAACAAAACACAATTTAGTGTGTTGCCCAATTTTTTTTGAGATCTAAAACCAATTCACTGAATTCTCTTTTATTTACCGACTACGAATACAAAAATTACAAACAAAAGAGAACTAAAATAAAACCTTAGTAAAATCTATTAAGTTAGAGGTTCATAAATACAGCTAGCTCACTGTGATTTTTATTTAACTTCTCAATTCCAAGCTTTTTTGCGTAAAGATTGTTTATTATTACTTTACTTCAATTTATTTACTTAAATGTAATTGGAAAAAGTATCGCACGTAGGGTTTGTTTCAAGAACAGTTTTTATTTATTTTATTTTCAGAAGAACTAATTAGGATAAACAGTGCAGTTGTTGGCACTTTAATAGTAATTGGCACACTTAGAAAACATTTCTAAAAAACAAAACTCGATTTAAAGTAGAGAAAAACAGCTTTCTTTCTGGAATATAAAAAACATACTGCCCCCTGCGCATATTCAGTTGCTGTGTTACTGCTGAGGTTACTTGGATTTTTAGGTAAGTTCTAAGTTTTTCTAAAAAGAATAGGCCTAATTGTTATTCTAGATACCTTACAATATAAAAATTTATATAAAATCTGCGTTTACATTCACACAGTTTGTACTAAAAGAAAATGAACATAATTTTCTAAAATGTTTATTAACAGTTGTTATCATATTTAAGATGTCAATTACTGTGTCAAAAGTATTTGGTGGAGAAAAATATAGCAAAAAGTATACTGCTATAATGAAAGGCATGCCAAAAGGACTGCTTCTAACAAATTTGGTACTCAAAGACCTACCTTACAATTTAGACTAGAAAATAAATTTAAAAAAAAACAATTCATGGTCCTTTACCTATATTAGCTGACGATGAAGAAAAAACTCTTAGAAGCCTAAATTTTAGAAAATCAAAAAAAGGATTTTCCAGACGAAAAAAAGATTCTTAGCACAGTGTAAAATCCTTTTTAGACAGTAAAACAAGGCTAAATCTTTTTAAAAACAACATG